>JBBPNN010000171.1:0-41131 GCA_038090935.1 Hortiboletus campestris
AAGTGGCCTTTGGAGAAAAGGTTGATGAATGGTCCCCCGAAGGGCCAGTGCGCGACGCTCACTGGGAGATCATCGAAAAGAGTTATTATGGTTCGGCGAAGACGTGGTACGACAAGCTTGAGGGAAAATGGGTGATGGGGGATGTTTTTTCCTATGCAGATATTATTCTCGCAGCTCGTTCTCTTTGGTTCAAGAGGGTTTATCGGGATGACGAGTGGAGGAGAATAGCTTCCTTGCACGATGGGAAGTGGGAGAAAATGCTTGCGGATGTAGAGAACGAATGCAACCTTGCCTAAACGTCGACTAGACATCAGAATGTACAATTGGATTCAGACAATACTTCACTGTATCTGAACGTGATGGGTTGCAACGAGGTGCTGGATGTTGGCATATCTCAATCTTTGCTAAATCCAAGTGAACGGTAGCAAGCACGCGACCATAGATGCTAGGTCCACGAATATGATTGTCATATTCTGAGAGATACACAACGTAAAAACCCTGTAGACTAAAATCAAAAAAAGTAGTATGTTCCAGGTTGATGTCGACATGCCGTGTCCTGCAGAGCGTCGAAACGACACTTCCTAAGCTGGTGGATATTCTCGAGAGATCAGGACTTGCAAAGGCAAGTCACTGGCACTGTCATCGACGGTGGAGAGGTCTACATCGCGCAGCGTGGCATTCTCCCTTGAGAAAAGAAACGAAATTCTGCGCAGAGGGTTTTTTATACTGTGTGGCCACTTCCTTTCCCACGGCAATAGCATACCCCGCCGAGTTTTGGTCGTTCCGCTGCTCGTCGCGACTCTGCAGTCCTTGACCAGCGCCATTCCATGTTCAGGTCGTGTATCACGCAAGGTAAGCCATTTCAGTTGGATTACACGAAAGACATCTTTATTTCGCGTCTAGCTTCGCGCTGTCTCGCGTCCTCCAGCCGGGCAGAACTACACACCTCCGTCATTTGTCGAGCCAAACCCCAAGCTCCAAAGAAAACGGTCTCGAAGCTACAGGCCAAGGTAGATCGTAAACATGCCAAGGATGCAAGTCGTCTCTACGTCGTCCTCGGGTCCGAATACAACAAAGAAGACAAGTGGATAGGATGCGACCTTCAAATAACCGTCTTGACTCCGGAGGATGTCTACTCTCAAGACGTGGAACCTCAGGTTTTACATCTTTCTGATGGGGAGGTGAGGATTCCGTCGCGTCTGAACTTTGGGATTGAGGGAGGGGAGGAGAAGAAACTGCTCTTTGAAATACTGCCTACCTTGACGGTTGAGAGGGCTGTGACCACATTCGACGAAGATACGGTGGAGCGCACGACGGCAGCCATGAAAGAAGAGCTCCAAAAGGCCAACATGTTCGCTCGACTGGCAGACCTCAGGAACGCGAACGCGAAAGGTCTCGCCTATGAGAATCGCAGACGTATTATTGCAGCATTTTCAACTCCCCAACAACCAAATGACACCGGTCGGCCAGAGGTCCAAGGTATGAGTTTGAGTTCAACACCATGTGCCAACATTTACTCACTTGTGTGACAGCCGCACTACTGACGTTCCGGATCCGCAATCTGTGGTCGCATTTGCTCAAGTTCCGCAAGGACGTCGCAAACCGGAGAGCTCTGCGCCAACTCGTCCATGACCGAGCGAAGATTCTTCGGTATCTTAAGGGTCTAGATCGAGATCGTTACGAGGCAATTCTTCCACGATTGGGTCTTGACAAGGGTAGCGTAGAAGGGGAGTTGGTTATTTAGATTTTTGGTAATCCATCTTTTTCTTGCTCCCCACGACCCGAGCTTCGATTGAATGATTTGGCAAGCGTTGAAACTGAGCATTATGTGCAACCATGCTACAAATCGTGTATCCACTAAAAGGGTTTTGTAACATAGCGGCGGAATGTACAATACCAAAATATCGCGAATATAATTTACAATGAACTGTAAAAGAGGGCACCACTCTGATCAGAAGAAATCATCAACATAATAATCATCGAATTCGTCCTCCGAGAACTCAAGGCACCATGGGTCATGGATGTGTCTTTCACCTGGAGCAGGGACGTCGTCTGGTCTGTCCATGGCGAGGGTAATCTTCAGATGAGGTGTGCGTGCATCGCGACCCTGAGGAGCCTCGAAATCTTTATAATAATCTTGATTTTCTTGTGGCTCCGAAATAGAATGCCTAGAATATGCCGGGTCAAACCCTCCAGTAGATGCTAGATAAACAACGCCGACATACGTCTGGCCTAGATGAGTCTTCATCCTAGAAAGCTCCATACACTCCACTTCGTTCGGAAGATCCAGACAGTGTGCACAGAGCCAGACCGTTTCTCCGGGAGTATCAGCGTATACATCACCCAGCATGAAGCTTTGCAAGGTAAGGGCCGAAACAATGGCTTGATTAGCCCTGTACTCTTCATCGACATCCACAACGTCAGGCGCGTCTTCATCGTCGATCAACTTCCATTCGATGTTTGTTCTACCTGGGTGGGAACGACAATTATGTGTGACCTGGTCAAGCGTCAATCTAAAAACAATAAACGGTCAAACGAAGCTCACTGCCGCACGCCAACCGAAAACCGGTGCATCAGCTTGGTCCCACTCCTCATCTGACCACTCAAGGCATTCGAGACAGGCCAACTCATGATTCAATTGGTCCATCTCAACAGCCATCGTTGTCTCGGGATCCAAGCCACATGCCGTAACAACATTCGCAGCCATCTTGCCGGCCTTCTCATCCACCTGAAGCAGCTGACAGGCCCACCGCGTACGATTGCCCATCGGGTAATCGAATTGCTTGGTGGGGTCCCCACTGGAATTATCCCAGTTGAACCCACGCTGCTTCGTCAGGCAATGATGTCCCAGGACCTTGGGAAAGAAAAGCGGGTTGGACCTCAAGCGCTGGCGGCGAGGGCCAAAACCGAGGCCCCAAGAATCGAATAAGTCATCTTCTGACGAGGTAGAGTCGGTGTCAGAGCTGGAATCAGCATCGTAAAGACCATAGGAGATACCAAACCGAGGGTTGCAGCACTTGCAATTGAAGACAGTAGTGGCTAACGAAAGATCTTGAATGATCCGAAAGTCATCTGGAATAGGGGGCTCGACAACTTTGGCCTTCCCTTTGCCCATGGGGTCCGTGGACGAACTCGCCGTCTTATCCATCAATGTGGAATCGGCGGTTTCGCTCGGACGATTGACTCGGGGCCTGGAAGAATATAGCGAATCCTTGACCTTCTGGACAAGTGACCCAAGAATCCGAGTACGCCATTCGCTGACGAGTTCATCCATCTTCTCTACGATCGGGGCAAATGTGTTTTCAGTCACTTCTGTCTCTGTGGGAAGCTCAAGAATATCTAAAACCTGGGACATGGCGCAAAAGTCCATCGGCTCAGGCATGACATCCGTTAAGGGGAGATGCGAGATCTTGTATGCGCGAAGTATGGATATCGCAATTCTCTTGCGTGAAATGACCAAGGCTTTACGTTCGCGCTCGAGGCGTTGAGTTTTCATCTGTTCCATATAACTGACCATCTCGCCTTGGATATTGGCCCAAACTAGAGTGAATGAGATCAACGACGCTACTGAGAGCGGAGTGTAACCTACTACGAGGCGTCAAGCGAGTCGGTTGCTTGACAAGTCTGTGGTGAGACAAATCATCACGGTAGGGAATCTGTTCGATTTCAGGTCCCCAGCCGAGTTCTGTTAACTTCTTGATAATCCTACGCGGCATATTTAGCTTGCTCTTCAAACAGCGGCATACGGGACTCACGCTGCCTTTCTTTCGCGCCGAAGGTCATCGAGTTGCTCTGAACGATCCTTAGCCTGGTTAGCGGCCCAATTTTCGAGTAAAGCACCGTGCTGTTGGATATTCGTCATCGATACTAACCTCACGAAAGCCATGTGAAACTATCATCACCTTTTCCATCTGAACGACCAAAGCTTGACGATCCTTGACGAACCTGTCGCGTTCCTCATGGTCAGTAAAGGATGCGCTCTTTGACTGGAATTCATGTAGGTCTTTCGAATAGTAGGACGGGCGCCCTCGTTCTGGGGAAAAATTGGTGAACGCAAATGAACGGAGCTCTACTGTCACTCACTCCCGTATTTACTAGGGACTGCCTTGTACGAGTCGCCAACAAAGAGCGAGTAGTCTTCTACCATGCTGTGACACCAGCGTGGGCAACAATACGCAGACGGATGATATGATGCCTACCACTCCTTGGCGCATTTTGCACAGATTCGCCGCCCAATCCGCCAGTCAATTGATCGGATGTTCGGTGACGAACATTCCTGTAATGTGGTCAGGGGCCCTGATGCGAGAGTGGAAAGGAGCGAATCTGACATGGCAATGGGTATCAAAAACGAGATTTGCAAATTGGGGCTCGCTCATGTAAGGGGGACAGTCTGGCAAGTCGGGCACGTTTCTGCGGGCGGCTATCCAAATCGATACGGAGGAACGATGCATGAGCAACTGTCTGAATTGCTTTGTCGTGCGCGCAAGACGCAACAGATCCAATGGCATGAGATGTCCAAATATCTAAGATACGAATGGTTCGCGGGGCACACTATGAATAATGATCAGGGGCGTACCTCAAACAAGATATCCATGGGCATCTCCATGAGGCCAGCGAGTCTGCCTACAACTCGACCCCAGTTGGGCCTCTTGGCTTTGGCTTGATCCACCTGAGAGTCAGCTTCATCGGGCCTATCCGAGATACGTTTCCTCTTCTTCGAGGTTGAGTTAGTGACACTGGTGGCGAGTCTGCGCTTCTTGACATTATCGCCTAGCGCTTGTTCGGCCCCAGCTGTCTGGGACTGGGCCTGTTTCCTGGGAGCCATCACAATCTGCAGATGTATCGCAGGAGTTCAGACTCTAATGATGGTAGTAGGAAAGAAGGAGCCCGAGCGGAATCCAATTTGCACTTGGACGCGGCTTCACTGAGTTTATTACCTCGCGGCAATTGCCGCCTCGAACGCGTCCTCACACCAGCACGTGGGCGAGCGCAACACAACGAGCACATTGACCGGGACGAGCAGCTCACCGACGATGGCGACGGTGAACATACAGCAATTGTTGGTAAATACCCTCAGCACCGATTCCAACATTAGAATTTCAGCGGAGCTCAAGCTTTCCGAGGTACTCCAACACCCAGGCAAGTTCCCTCATCGCGACTGACACGCCACAGCATTGTAATCTGATGGCATCTTGACGCGTTTTTAGAGGCGGGATTGGCATTGTCTCAGCTCGCATTGGCCCAAAACGCGGATCTTTCTTTGAGACAGATAAGTTCTTTGGCCCATGATTACGGAGACCGCGTCTGACACTCGCGCATCTTATACTCTGCGAGCATCATCCTCAGAAAATACGTGATCGAGCGGTGGTCTCCCTATTTCCCCCAATTCAGGGGGAATGCGCCACCCGTCGAGGTGAATCTGTTCTCTCTACATCCGATCTCGATTGACGCCCCTGCAGACAAAGGTTCAGATCCGTCAGGCTGTCTTCAACGGGCTTTCCGATCCGGATCGAAAAATAAGATCACTGAGTGTTCGTAGCTGCAACGCTGTGTAGCCACAGATCTGACGCCGCTATGCAGGCCCACGTGTTGTCCTCGATCGCGTCCTGTGACTGGCCAGATGAATATCCAGACCTGCTCAAGGGCCTTATTGAACTAATTTCGTCCAGTTCCCCCAACTCCGTCCATGGTGCAATGCAAGTATTGACCGAGTTCATTAAGTCGGATCTCACAGAAGATCAAATTCTACCTGTTCTTCGTCAATTGCTACCGGTCCTCCTTGCCATTCTGAATGATGCACAGGTGAATCTATCTTTGTGTCCTAAATTTTACATTATCCAAGACCCCTTCAGCTACACAGCCCGTTGACTCGTTCGCGGGGTGTCTCTGTCTTCTGTCAGTGTGTTACTGCGCTCTATATGGTAAAGGAACAGCATCCCCAAGCTGTGAAGGAGGCCACAGAGAACATCCTCCCCGTTTGGCTTGACACATTCAAGGAAATCCTATGGCATCCTATAACCGATCCGCTGAATCAGCCCACCTGGGATGGTTTGACTGTTCGGATTCAGATTTTCAAAGTGAGCTTACACACAAGTATGGAACCATGTAAGCACTAACGTGTGCTCGAATTTGCAGGCATTAGATATTATAAATACTGCATTCCCTCGCGGGTTGAAGCCCTACGTTGAATCATTCCTAGACTCTTCGCTCGCCCATCTGAAGGGCGTCTTCTCTGCCTACGAGATCTACTATATCAACGCGACTGAATCAATACCTGGGTCAAGTGAAGACGAGGCTGTCGAACTTCCGTATCTTATCTGTCCCTTGTTTGATCTCGTCTCCAATATTGTGCGCGGAGGAAGGGCGAAACAATGGCTTGACCCCCAATCCCAATCCCAATCCCAAAACCTCACCAATCTAGTTGGTGTGGTTTTCCGATTCACTCAAATGACTGCGGAAGACGTACGTACTTCTTATCTCTCTAGTATTGGTATCAGCGGTCACGGAGCTCGTGCAGGAAGACACTTGGGAAACCAATGCAAATGCTTTCGTTGCTCAAGAGGAGGATGAAACAGAAGCTTATGGCGTTCGGGTCGCTGGATTTGGGTTGTTGAATGTACGAGACCACCTCTTGCCTCCACTGAACTGATACAATAATCTGTATGCAGACGATCTTGGGTCGCTCACCAGCGGAAGTTTGCGCCACATTCCAGGACAGTCTGCAACAAATCATAAGCACATGTCAAACCACCCGGGAAGCAGGGGTGCCATCTTGGCAAGTCTACTCATCTGTAATCGGATGAATGACTCACTCATGAGGACTGTAGGTGGAAGTCTTTGGAAGCCGGCCTCGCGGCCATTGGTTCTCAAGCAGAAGACATTCTCGAATGCATTGAAGATGAGCAAGATTCTGGCCGTCAAAAACCCCTCGATGTTGAGCAGCTGCTTGCTAACGTCATACCTTCCCTCCTTCACCTGACCGGTGAGTGGACCTGTATCAACCCCCTTCCTTTGACTCATGTTGTATGTAAGAGTTTCCTTTCTTGCAAGGCAGGGGGTTTGTTTTTGCGAGTCAGTTCGCCAAGGTGTTGCCCCTGCAGATGGCTGGGCAATATCTTGAGGTAGCGATGCACGTAATTGAATCCAATTCTGCCAGCATTCCGGTCAAAGTCTCCGCTGTGAAAGCCGTACACAAGTAAACCATTTACTGCGTTCGATCACTTATCAAGCTCACGTGAAAAATTTCAAGCTTCTGTCAGGGGGCTGAGGATTCAGCTTTGAAACCATACGTGGAGCGAATCGCCCAGGACCTCGGGCCTTTCCTGCTTCTAACTACAGAAGACACGCTTTCATTAGTTCTGAGCACGATGTCGGTTGTGCTTGATGTCGACAAGGCATCGTGGCTTACAACTGACTTGGCGAACTCCCTTGTGCTCGCGACCTTGGAAGTGTGGACAAAGAACAACAAAGGTATGCCCTGGCAAACAAAGAAGTGGACAACTTGACGACTGACGACATCATGTTAGATCCCATCTTCCTTTCGATTTTCACTGATATCCTTGCCTCACTCGCGAAATCGTCCGCTCCAGGCGTGTACGAGACCGTTGTAAAACAAGCCTTGCCAACTCTTTGCACCTCGATTACGACCGCAAAGCCTGAGGAATCCTGGATTGCAGGTTCAGCGATCGATCTTGTTTCGAGTCTCATCCGCGGAGCTCCAGAGAGCGGTCTCGGAGATGGTTTCTTTGCACTTCTTGCCCCGAATCTCTTTAATTGCCTCAAAAACGCAGAGGACAGAGATGTGTTGCAGGTATGTGACTCCTGACCCTGCTGGCCAGCAAGTCATTCACAATCCGCGCAGAACAGTGTCGTCTGTCTCACGCTGATTGTCCGGAAAGATTGTTCTCAGATTCTATCATGGCATGATCCCTCTGGACAGTCCGGCCTCGGCCACGTCCTGAAGCTGATCGCCAAGCTCCTCCGAAATGAGGACGAGTCGGGTGGTCTCGTTATCGGTGATCTCATCATCCATGTTCTGCGCCGAGCGGGTGATTCTGTGCTTCCTGTGCTCCCCGAACTCCTCCACGCAATGGTAGAGCGAATGCTCACTGCCAAGACGGCTACGTTCCTGCAGAGTCTTGTCATCCCGTTTGTGTTCTTGATACACAACCAGGCGGACACAGTGTTGGGGATGCTTGAATCGACAAGTGCGCAAGGTCGGACAGCCCTCGATATCCTAATTCAGACGTGGTGCGAGAACGCGGAGACCTTCCAAGGTTTCTGGCCAACGAGGATCAGCACTCTTACGCTGTCTCAGCTTTATGCGTCTGGCCGGCCCACTTTGCAGAAGTTGTTGGTTAAAGGGGACATCATCATTAAGCCTGAAACAAAAAATGGTGAGTGTGTTTGCCTTGTCTGGTGTCAGACCATCGGTTAGGTTTTAACGGCCATTCATTGTGATCCTGCTGTGGCAGTGATTATGACGAGATCCCGAACAAAGACAAGTGCGTGTGGTTTTCATCATTCTGTAGTTTTCATTTTCTTGTGGTGCGTTGTTCAAAACAAAACGCGGTTCTCATCTATCACTTTCGGCTTCTATAGGTCCTCACGAATTCACATCTGTGGTGTTCCCTGTCAAAGTACTCAAGTTACTGGTACATGACCTCCGTTCGAAATCTGAATCGGTCTCCTTCCCTGGTGGAGAGGGATTTGTAGACACCGACGACGAGGACGAAGAATGGACAGAGGAAGAGCAACAACACCAAGGGTTCAAAGAGGACGAATTTACCTTCCTCTCTGAGATGCTTGGTCCACGCGGCGCCAATTTCGACAGCGACGAGATCTTTGATGAAAGCGACGACGAAGACTTCAAGAATGATCCTATATCACAGATTGATATGAAGGTAAGTGACTACCCATCGGAAGGATGATGCTGACGCTGACGACGTGCAGGAGCATATAGTCACATTTTTCAAAGACTGCGCGGCAAGAAATGTCAACAACTTTGCTGCGAACGTTGACCAGCTGTCCGCTGAGGAGATCCTCGTCGTGCGCCAGCTCGTAGGACAGTAATTCACCGTGTTCCACGAAATACCTCCCCTGCGTCAGAGGGGACTAGAGGTCGAGCTTGTAGTATTACTCCGTGTACATAAATTGTCGGAACGGATAGACACCGTCTATTCGTGGTTCGCTCTCATGCCTGTAAAACGTTAAATCTCGCCTAACAGCCTGGACATTACATCCACTGAGACCACTGGTACGCGATGCACCATGGAATAGCTTCTCGGAGGATAAAAGCGAATAAGAAAACGACACAACCTTCCAAACGGTATACTGCATGTTATAATGTCTATGCACGACTGGCTTACAACATTGAATGCGTCAAATCTTCGTACACAAATAAACCTTCGTGAATCGTGAGACGTATATATCATGATGGACCATCCCGAGGCAAATTTTTGAATATTGAAGCACTGTGAAACACCTTGACGACGATATGTTTGGTCAAGGATATAGCGGAACTCCCCTTTCGATCGCGCCAGTGATGTACGACTCCTGTGACTCGTTGGAGAGATCTTCGAGCGATTTTTGGTTCGTCTCTGGGAGGAGCAGCGTCGACAGGACGCCGGTCAACATGACAAAGGAAAGCACTTCCAAGCTGTGTCCAGAGCACAATGTATCAGATCTAAGGGGACCGCACAGGACAGCAACGGACCATACTCACATGATCTGCATGGCATTGTCGTCGTCCAACAATGGCGGGCCAAGCGCGAGCTGTGCAACGATTGCACCGATCTTGCCACATGCTGCGGAGATGCCGTGCGCGGTTGATCGATAACGGGTGGGGAAGGCTTCTCCCGGGATGATAAACGTGGTCGTGTTTGGGCCAAAATTCTGAAAGAAGTTTGCCAGGCAGTAGAGGAAGATGAAAGCGTGCTGGCCCGGAACCGTGGAATTGAGGGGAACGTAAGCAAAGGCTACAGAACATGGTGAACATACCCGCAGAGATGCGCAACATAGACCATACCCATGATCAGAAAGAGGACAGTCAGAACAGCGAAACCCATGAGTTGAATTGGCTTGCGACCCCATGAATCAATCAAGAAGAAAGACACCAAGAACCCAGGGAGGAAGCCAGCGACAGCCAACACCAGGGTCCCACTGCAAATTCTGAAGAGACTCTCATAGACGTCGTTGGGGCTATTGCCATTGACTTTGCCAAAGTTGCTGTACGTCAGAATGGCGGAACTATTGAGGGCAAGACTGTAGAAGGGAATCTGAACGTATGTCAAGACATGCATGCAACCATGACTCAAACTGAGCTTACGTCAAGTGCGAACCAGGAGTATGCTGTACCGATGAGAACTTTCAGGTTCTTCCACTTGGAGAAATACATGAAAAAGTCCGCAAGGGATGCCCGAGGTGCCGTCACGTGTGTCTCCTCGACCACACCCTTGGATACAGTATGTCGACCGACCGACAAAATTCTATTGATGTCACGAGTTGCTCGAGAAATATTGCGCTCAATATCCATGGTGAAACGGGGTGTCTCCAGGATGGTGTAGCGAAAGTAAAAAGCGAATAGTCCAGGAACACACCCAAAGCCGACGAGGAGACGCCAGATATGGTCAACGGGATCGGTACCGGGGTAATCGGCGTCGCGAATCGCACCTCTATAAGCAACGACAGTGATCATCCCGACGAGACCAGCAGCTAATAGGTAGCCGGTTAAAAAATATTATCTGGAATAACCTAGTAAGAGCGCACCGAGTTGGCCCCAGCCTTGACAGCTGAAGACCGCAGTCATGAGACGGCCACGTATTCGAGTTGGAGCAAACTCAGACGTGATGACAGCACTTAGAGGGTAGTCACCTCCACAGCCGATGCCCATCTAGTAAGTTCATGATCATGATCATGAGAGCCCAAAAAAGAACGCCGAAGTGCTTACGAAAAAACGCCAGAGGATTAAAACACTAATGATATCAACAGCATTTCCGGTGCCAGCGAGGGCTTGGCCAAATGTAGCGGAAACCATAATGACAAGCTCAGCGCCGTCTTTAGTTGGATAGTTGAGAAAGGAGTTGAGCAGGCTACTAGTTCGTTACTCACAGATACGCCTACGACCAAAGATATCCGCAAGCCAACCAAACAACAGTTGGCCAACCAAATTGCCAGCTAGGGTGGCAACTTTAAGACCCGTTGACTGCCAGGGACTGAGGTCACCTGCAAGGACGACATTAGAGTGTACGGAAGAAGACAGAAGCCTTTACCATTTTCATCCCCCCACACATAGCCCAACATAGAGACAATAATGCTGATAGCGAACATATCATAGCTGGAGAGGATTCAGTATAACCCACGGGAATACGTGCATGAATGCACTCACGCATCGGTAAAGAAACCGACACCTGCAACGATGCATATCTTTGCATGGATCCAGCTAGGGGAAAGGTGAATGAGAGAGGAAGAGAGATGAGCAGAGAGTCACCGTACGAGAAATGGGCATTGTCGATGTCTCGCAAAGAAATGCAACGGCGCTCGTTGAGGACAATTACGTGAGGATTCTGAGGCTGGGATCTCGACTCGGAGTTACTCTCGAGAATCCACTCAGCGTCACTATCCATTCGAAATTACTGCTAGAAAAAGAAAAGTACGCATGAAGGACAAGCCCGTCAGGAAGCAGGATGGCGTGTCTTATAACTCGCAACTAGACTGCGACCGAGGGCGCTGCCACTTACCATGAACATGATTAATGATTGGTGTATACCCCGCACATTCGTCGCTTTTCACTGCCAAGGAGATCTTATTTCAGTATAGCTTGCGGAGCGTCCACGTCACCTTGATCAACTCGACAGCTTGTCAGGATGATGACATGACGTTATTATTCAGGCACAGTGAGAGTCGGCGGTGGCAGTCGTCACTGCCTGGCACTGGCATGACTCGGAGCAGATAACTCCTAATCAATCCTGCCCAGCCGCATCGTGCAGATAAGTTGCCTGGAAAATTTACGTGTTCAGATCGATTAGGCCCTCGGGGACCTGATCGTGGGTAGGGTTCCACAGCTTGCCGTAGCGCATACAAGTGGGGCGTCTTATCAGCTTGGATCGTTGGTTGATTGAAAGTACATGCTGTTACATGTTACGTCCGCCGATGGTCTCGTAGGCATGCCAAGAACAATGCCAGGCTCAAAACGATATCAACATAGCCCATTTAAACAATTCCAGCAGCGCGCACCCTTCAAAATAATCAAGTTCGGCTTGTAAATTAGTAGGCGGTTCCGGCGAATGTGAACTTTTATTCCGGATTCCATGCCAGCTGAAATCAAACACTGTCTCCGCTTTCTAACGCAGCCTGCGGCAAATACAAGTGAGAAGTCAGTATGTGCATTCTGTCATAAGACGAAGAGACTCACGCATGTCAGCTCTCGAATCGCTGGAACCAGAGCTGTACTACCTAAGAAAAGGACATGATGGTGATTTCGACGGTCCGTCGTGTCTGGATTGGCATGCAAATGAGGGTATAGAATAGTTGGTAGTACAAATGCAAATGAAGTGGAACACGTCTAAAACCCCTCCTTTCCCAAATCCCACTCTCTGACACTCCCTTTCTTCTTATATTCAATTTCCATGACGCTATCACCGCCCTCGCTGTACTTCTTGAGTTTTGGAGTCGGAACCTTCTTGTCACTCGTGTTAAAGCCCAGCTTCTCTAGCCTCTTCTTCTCTTCTTTGTCCTCTCGGCGCTGGCGTAAAAGTTCGAGCATAGCGTCCCAGGCTTCGTATTCTGGATCATTGATAAGTCCTGTTTTGGGTACAGTGGGGATTGATAAGGGGGCAATATCAAGACGAGGGTCGTACGAGTCCTCAAAGTATTTGTCCATTTTGGACGGCAAAGCCGTGGGGGGAAGTGGCGGTGGTGAGACCGAAGGAGAGCGAACAGACGTGGACGACGTGGGACGACCACGTGGGCGACGTGGAGGAGGTGGAGGCAGAGGGGATAGTGAACGTACGCGTGGTGGGGCGACCGGTGGTGAGACATCATCGATATCTCTTTCCTTGCCCCTTGATGGGCGGCGAGACTCGCTGCCGACGTCCATTGTATCGTCTTCAATAGGTGTCTGTGAGGACCGCGAGGGAGTAGATATATTGCGTAGCGCGCTATCTCGAGCTCGCCTTTTGCTTCGTGTATCTTGGTCTTCTGAGAAGGATGCAGAGCAGCTGCGTTTGTGGGATGTATGTTGCTCAGGATCTGGTGAGCGACTCGTCTGCCGTCGACGTTTGTGGCTCCTCTCGTCGTTTCTGCTCTCGCGTCGCCCGTGTTTTCGTCGGCTACGTTCACTACGGCGAGAGTCCTTGTCCTTGTCCCTGTCCCGTTCTTCCGACGATATCCGCTTGTGGCCAGTCTTGTGTCTTCGATCTCGTTCGCGTTCACCATCCTTTGAGCTTGACCGCGAGCGATGTCTCCGTCTACTCCGCCTGTTCTCTCTCTCTCGCTCGAATCCGTCGTTGTGGACGTCGTGATCCCACCGCCAATCGCTGTCCCAGACTCTTGAATGTGGCCGTGACCGCTCCCTATCTCTGGCCCTCCTTGTATCCCATTCGCCCGAGTCACAATCGTCCCGCCTCTTGCGTCGCCTCGACCGCTCCGCAGCGGCAGCCTCCTCCGCACGTGCTCTCCTTTCTCTCCGTTCCTGCTCCTCTCGTTCCCTTTTTATCTCTTGAGCTGCAAGCGACTGTGCACGCAGTATAGTCTTGTTATGATCATCGGTGCTCCGAATAATGGATGAAAGAAAACGCTTGTTGGGGCGGGGTGCATTTGGGTCTGGGCTATAAAAATATCATAAAATCATTCACGCAACACACGGTTGAGTGAACTGCGTACCCCGTTGGCAAGTAAGCCTGTATTCCCAGCTTGCTGTAACTCTCGGCCTTTAGTTTTGCTTCTTTGAGAATGAGGTCTGCAACATGTTTGTCGAGATCTTCGTCTGGGACAGCGGACGGTACGGAGGTGCCCACTGAGGCTCGCACCAGTGTCGATACGACGGAGGACAGTGTCGATTTGGACATCAGTAGTGACGGCGATCTCAGCCTCGTTGACGGTTTCAAGTTGGCGCGGAAAGTTGGACTTTGATCTTGCTTGCTAAGCCTGTGCACGCTCTAACTTCACGTGCTCAAAACAAGCGTTCAAGTTTGACCAATGAAACTCAAGCCCTGTAACCAGAACAATGGACAAGGTCCCCATCTTATCCTTCCCTTGATCCGAGCTTTGGCAATCGACGCCAGCTCATCCGACTCGGACACATTCATTTGTTTCCCGGGGGTCCTATTGTTTACCGCCCCGAGACTCGTCAGGGTACCGACAGTGACGGGGGCTTTCATTCGTCCATTGTTCTTCCAAAGTTAAGACCCCGCGATCACAAGACGCCAACGGGACGATTATCCCGTTCAGCTTCGTCCGCGGTGATGGCCCTTTGCAAAGATGTGAAGCCAAAGGCCAGGCTCAGGCTTAGGGCGTCATCCCCATACGGTTTTGCACGATTCGAACGTCCAGGTACCTTCTGCTTCACGAGACTGTCAGGTGGGGTCTCACTTAGCGGGTACCTCCTGGAAAGAATATCTTTGCACTAGGCACGTGCCAACTGCACCTTTCAAACATGCTAGTGAGCATGCTTGAGCGCTCAGGCGAGTATATGTTTAGCATGTCGGTTGTTGCCGTTCGCGACATGCTCCGAATGACGCACCGCACTTGCTCCGCTCATGTTCTGGGCGACCTCACCTCAAGTCTTAGCGTAAGACGGATCTCCCGAGCCCCACCGCGTCGTGATTTACCAATCTAAGATTGGTCTTTTGTGTTCACTGTTCAGTGAGAGATAATTCATGTCTTCCCATATCAATTATCTCGATCTCAGTCTTTTTCGGGTAAGCAATGAATGGCCCGTCATATAACCGCTCATGTCAAGTTTTGTATTGTAGACGGGGTAGAACTCTGACGCCGGCCGGAGTTCATGTGAATTTATCGGCATTAGATCGCGACAGTGGGAGCTTTTCTTCGTGAGGTGGGTCGCTTGTGAATGCCTACAATCTCAACAAAGCTTATGTTTCTAGGCGGGTTATCAGCCAATCGGGGCGTGTCTGTGAGAAATGTTGGATTGGAAATGTGTGGGCGCATATAGAAAGGGCAGTGCTTTATTTGCTAGAGTTGCAGCATGTTGGACTTGCCCCTTGGGTTACTGACTTGGCCACGATCATTGCGGAAGTGTGCAACGTTGACAAGGCTGGGCTGAGTTTCCTTGGTATGGCCAATCACGACTCGGCGTTCGTCTCGTAACGAAGACAAGTTACCACACCATTGGGCATGCGGTGACATTTTGAGTCAGGAGCTCATATTCCTGGGAGCTCTGTTGAACGCGTGGTGAAACAATTGGCGCTGAAGAACCGAAGTTACAAGGTCTGGATGAACCGAAGCCTTGCTGTGCCGGAGGATATACTATTACAAAGAGTGTCCGAATCAGCAAACTCAAGATGCTCGCACGACCAATTACGCGAAATCGCCGTGTCCGCTCCGTCGATGGTATCGCCAACATATAAAATGAACTCGGTCTTCCGATCGATGGACACCTTCCCTGACTTCGAACGCGTCTGGGACGGTGTTCATTCATACTTCTGCTACGATTCACATCTCATACTAACTTCCTTATAATCAACGACCCTTTACGATACCCATGGGCCTATTCAACTTTTTACGATTCTGGATGCGTTCTCCAAGAGTGAGTCTTGCTCTCCCCGTCTACTCGGCGTGCCTGACGCGTTCCAAGGCTGAGCCTCAGCAGGTGTCCTTTGACTTGGCCGTCGCACCTCTTCCCCCCAAGTTTCCCCCCGTTTCTCAAGCACCCCGCGTCCCCGCACGTGGTATTCCACTCGAGGTCGTGCTGGACATCCTTGAGGCTGTGTGCTTTGAGGATGGCGCTGTTGATGCAGAGTGCCTCAGAACTTGCTCAATGGTCTGCAAATCATGGTCGCTCCCTGCACAAAAGCTCCTTTTCAGCAGAATTCATCTTTGCTCCCAAGCTGCATACAACTCATTTGTCTACGCTGTAGACCGTTCCACGGAACGCGGTAGAATTCTTGGAGACTCAGTCGTCCAGATGCGCGTTGTTTTGGACAACAACCAACCTGGTCCTCTCGAACAAGCTTGTTTTGCCCGCGCTATCATCCTTTGCCCCAACCTCCGCGAGCTCAGCCTCGCTCTCTATGGTTGCGGGGAACCCGGGAATGACATTGTCGGTAGTCCCGCTCTTGAACGTATGCGTCGACCGGCACCGTCCTTCGAACCCGGTACCATGGAACTTCTTCGGACTGGTCCACCAATCACGTCATTACACTTTAGCAACTGGTCCGATAACGACCAATCTATAGTTCAACTTCTTGACATCTGGCCATCCCTCGAGTCGCTTTCAATCACTGGAAAGACCCCTCACCTCTCACCAGGGTTAACCCACCCGCCGTTTGCGTGTGCACTCGCCAGGCTGAGAATGAATTGCCAGCTCGAACCCTCGCTCGACTTCCTCGAGTGGCTTCTTCATACCTCCTCGCGAGCGAACAGCTTGTGCGCAATCGAACTGGACCGTGAACCGAGTTTCTACTTGCTGGATTACCTCACCAGGAACCACGTGGAGAGCTTGCAAGAACTCGCCATCCCTTCCTGTGCAACGCTTGAACACGCCACGGCCATCATCCGATGCCGTTCTCTTCGTCGACTGCGGACGGAGCGCCCTTCCACGTCTACAATACCCGTTGTCTTCCGGCAACTTCCAATGGGAATCCAGCACCTCGCTTTTGGCATGGATCGGGATACCCCCTTACAGACCCTCGTAGAAGCCGTCAAGACTCGGGATGGGCTAGAAAGCATCACGGTCAACTTGTGGGACAAGGGTGACAGTCACCGACAGCTCTCGGCGTTGAAGATGGCATGCGCGTTTCGCGGTGTAGACCTCCGTATTACAAATGATGTCCGCGTTCATCGCGCCATGGTGGTAAGCGTACGTTTTTCAAGGGACATCGGTCTTTAACTGTTGTGTCTGTGTATAGCGCGGTAGAGCGATTGCTAACTTGTCGTGTTAGCAACCAATCTCCACTCTCGCCCCTCGAAAGCGGCCATCTCCTGACCGCGATCTATACAATTCACTTCGGCTTTGTACATTTTACCGTTCACTAATGCAAATGTTGTAGCGTTTACATAGGTTCGCTCGTTCCAGCACTTGGGACCCATGACAGGACTTTGCTAGTCAAATATTTATCCTACCATTACATTTCGTGACGCGCACTATAGTTGGCTTTGTATCGCTACTTCGCAACCATCTTGATGGACATTCTATTCGGACTTGTTTAACTTTTTGGGCCGATGTGACCGGACGTTTCAAGTTCGTGGCACGAACTTTCTACCGGTAGCGTCCCTAATTTCTTGTTGGACCAAAGTTGCAGAGATATCCCAGTGTTGACACTGCCATGACGACTGACGGCGAGGCCACGACTCTGCTGGACCTTTTCTCGCCCTCTGCCATTCTGACGGACCATCCTGAAAATGCATCATATCTCAGCGGGCTCGCTTCTCTCCCGTTGTCCGACCTGTTGGCAACCCCGACAACGCTCTCCACCCAATCCCATACGCTAACTGCCTCGTTGAATGCCCTAGCCCATACATCCTATCCAACAATCCTCTCCTTGCACAACACGTCCTCCGCGCTTCTGAACTCCCTCTCGTCACTCGATGCCTCGCTCAATACCCTACTGGACACAGCTCTCCCCGCGTTCGACGATGTGGCACGCACATTCCGCGAGAAGAGCGGTCCTACCGTGATCGAAGAACGGCAACGTACACGCGTCGTTCTCGAACAATACGACAAGCTTCGTGATTTGCTCGACGTCCCTGTCCTAATGGACACTTGCGTCCGCAACGGCCTTTACGCCGAGGCGCTGGCGCTGGCCGGACACGCCACCACGGCACTCTCTGCACTTTCTACCACTCGATCAGAGGGCGGCGGCGGCGGCAAACTGCCCGAGTCTGACGGGCATACACCCCCGCTTCCGCTCGTGAGCGCGTTGCAAGCGGAGATTGCGTCCTCGTTACACGCGATGCGATTGCTTCTCCTTGATACGCTACATGAGCCTGGACGGAAACTGCCCGCGTTCTGGAAGGCAGTTCAGTTTCTCCGCAGGACCCAAGTCATGCCTGAAAGCGAACTCGCGCTCGCGTTTGTGAGCGCGCGCATAGACTGCCTTCAAAACGCACTTCAAGCGGTCGAGCGGGATGCTGGTGTATCGGTCACTGCGTTCAGCGGTGACACCATCACAGGGAACAACACCGCGGATCGCGAGAAAGAGATGGACAGGCGCGCGGAGGACGCGGCGAGGTTCCTCAAGAAGTACATTGACGTTTGGCGCGAAGGTGCCTATGACCTCGTTACGCAGTATACGACTATATTTCTCGAGCGGTCATCATCGCACGGGCATGCTTCGACGTCTCACTTGCCAGCTACGACGCCTCTCCCCGATCCAGTGATCAAACAGACGCTTCCTTCAACGTTGCTCGACTTGCTGCTTCCAACGATCAAGACCTACCTTGGACGCGCTTATCCACATCTTGCCCCGCTCGCAACTCAGCTCGCGTACTGCAGTTCAGCCATGGCGCGAATCGGAATGGTACGTGTCCTCTGCCGACATTGTCGACAGTTCATGTCAATCCTTGATTCCTGCAGGACTTCCGTTTACTCTTATCTCCGATCATCACACACGCCGTCATCGACGGTTTTGCGCGCGACATCCACACAAGCGCTGAACGCGAATGGTCGACCACACTCGCCAAACATGCGTCTTCCTTGTCCTCTTTGTCCGGAAGCAAAGCGACACCGCCGAGCAAGTGGCTCGTCTCTTCTACCCAACCCCTGCCTACGCTGTCCGCGATATCCATTCCACCGTCGAGCGCAGCACACGCGCCACCCCAGATATTGACCACGTTCACCCCGCTCGCGGTGACGTTGAACACCTACCTGCGGGCGCTCAATCGGCTACGCGCGCTCGCACCGATGGGCGCGCTGGACGGCGTGCTCGACGCGCTCG
Organism: Hortiboletus campestris; assembly: GCA_038090935.1. Taxonomy (NCBI): domain Eukaryota; kingdom Fungi; phylum Basidiomycota; class Agaricomycetes; order Boletales; family Boletaceae; genus Hortiboletus; species Hortiboletus campestris. The sequence continues at coordinate 19,116 of JBBPNN010000171.1, forward strand.
AGTCAGGTCTGGCGCGGAACGGGGAGGCGTTGTTGGGGTACGCACAGGAGTGGCGGGACGACGCTGCCGAGAATGGGGTTGTGCGCGCTGTGGGGGCGGCTTATGTCCACGTCCTCGTACCTTTTCTTCGGCGGGCGATTGTGGAAGGTGTGTTTGGCCTTGCGTATGATCCGGATGCGCCGAGGAAAGGGGAGGGTGCTGGACAGGTCGGCGGCGCGAGCTTGCTAAGGGACATGACCAGGAACTGGGAAAGCTGGCTGACAGAGACGTCCTAGTGTCAATGAGACGTCATATCCTTGCTGCATATCGAGCCGCACTGTGATGTTTGGTGTCCATGGCACTCAAACATGAAGACATCACGTAGCATGTGCGATTGATCTGTAAATTTCTGGGGTACATGGACTCGCGAACTGAACTCGGACATCTCCGAGATCATCTCGTCCAAAAATAAAGATAAAAATGCGTGAAACCGATCAATGAATGACACAAATAACATGAAATGAACGTCATAACCAACACCCCCATCGTCAACCAACACTTCGAGCCACGTCCTCGGATTCCCGAGTCGCGCTTCTCGTGCACCTAGTGGCGATAAAATGCTTCTTGCTTGGTTTCCATCCGCCCAGTGCCAAGCCGGGGTACCAGACTGGTCAGCTCGTCCGCCTGTAGTGGGGTAAGCGGGAGTGAAACAGTGCGAGGAGGCAATTGGCCTCGTTACCTCTTCCAACGTGACCCCTTGGTCTCGGGGATGAAAAAAGTAGACGTAGTAAACGAGACCGACGGCGAGCATGCCAAAGAAGACAAGCATGATCAAAGGGACTGATCCCACTAGCCCAAACACGTTGAGTCATCTGCTTCTCGTGTGCAAAAAAAAAAAAAAAAGAGAAAAAAAAAGGGGTGGGTTAGAAGACGCACGTGGGGAGAAGAAGGACAACATAAAGTTCCAGAACCAGTATGAACGCACACCGCCCATCAGCACACCGCGCGTTTCAAAAGTGTATCAAAACGGCTCTCGAAGCACTTCCGAAGGCGATTGATTTAGGTCAGACACGGGGCGGGAAGGACTCGCCAAGGTACACTCAAGATGATGGACCCCATGTCGTCCCAAAGATGACGGGATCGCGAACGTGATGACGACACGTCCAGCTGCCTTGTTGCGCGACGCTGAGATAGGGGTTCCAGTTGCTGCGAGGCAGAAATGGTCCACTAATGCGACCTGCAAAAAGCCTTTGAGTAAAAGAAACTGGTGGAAGGTAGATAGAACGTACAATGAACGCGCAAACTGCTGGTGCGAAAGCACCAAGCAGTGGTGACTAAGATACAAGGCGGATTGTTATGCGTGAATGGACCTTGCAGCGACCCAAGTCTTGATAAAGTACAGTACGGGAAGTGTCCCTACCACCGATACTGCCCGCAAGATTGTCTGAACGACACAAGGTGAAGGGCAGCGAGCCTTGAGCGAAAATGTACTACCAGCATTCTCGAAGAAAGTGTCCCCATAATAGTCTATCGAACAAAGAAAAGAAAAGAGTTCAAACACGCATTTAGTTGTTGTATAAACTGCGCCATTATTCCGTTGATCGTACGGCACCACATGGTGTCTCTCGGAGAGAAGCCAGGTTGCCTTGTCTCGGCTTTGATAGCAAAGTCGGGCTCTTCGACGACCTCGATAACCAGGGCGCCGTCCTCGGGAACATGATTTAGTTCCGCGATGACCCGTCTTGCTTCTTCACCTCCGCCAGTTCCAGCAAGGGACGACTGGCGGACCTCTCTATTAAAGTAGACCAAAAAGGAGGGCGCGGGGTGACTCTGGTAGGAAGAACATGCCAGAGAAGAATCAATCCCCAGGCCATCTGCAGCCCAACCGGAATGGGCTATGAGACCGAGTTGTTGGAAATCCTATCCAAGAGGTCCAACTCTATTTCATCTTTGACAACCAAAATTTGAGCTCCTATAAGCCCCTCTTTTCGTGAGATTGGTTGTACCGGTAAAAGTCATCGCACTCACCGACCGCAATGAAGATAGCAAGTAGTACCGCCCTCTTGCTTGTTTGTACGTTCCCCACCATAGCGTGCCCAGAGTCCAGTGTCTAAGTAAATGTTGACAGGAAAGGGATACATTTGGGCCACCTCCGCCTCTTCGTCACGGCACATAAATATGAATCCCCCTTGACCATAGAGTTGGCGCGCGGCCTGGTTCTCCCGGACATCAGACTGCCTTTGTACGGTGTCATGCGGTCGGGGATATACGGAGATAGGGATTAGTTACGGCGACCTGGAAGATCAAACTCTTCTCTGACTCGAAAAACAGTGTTCGCCAGAGTGGCGAAACTCAGTGGTGAAGCTGGGAGATAACGGTAGCAAACCTCCAAACTGCCTATATGCTGGCGTTAATAGAGACAAAGGTGGTAGAACAAGGGAGACGAACGCACGTTCGCGAACCCGAACTCGGGCCACTGGGGTCCCGTTCAGAGTCCGGCTCGCGGGCACAACCCCGTGCCAAGGGACGAACAGGAGCCCGAGGTGGCGCCCTCGGCGAAACTGGGCGTGACCTTTGTCATGGACACTGGAGGACTTCGAGACAATTGAACAAAGTTAATCGGCTTAGAAAATGTATACGTGACTGGTTACGATTGGAAGGAAAGCGTACGTCACGCCGTGGGCAAGCTTGTTTTCAATTGGCTTGCATCCCGAGTCTACCAACTCTCGCAACTGAAGTCGCCCGAGTAAACGACTACCTCCATTGATCGCACGTGCGTGCAAGTCAGTCAGGTAGACGAGGACACGTCCATTGTAGCAACGCAATGAATGTGGCAAGCGAGGTTTGTGAAACGTAAAAGCTGCAAAGAACTAGTACTAGTAAGAGATGCGTAACGAGAGCATATTATACCACAAACGTGGCGATACGGCGTCTCAATCAAAGCCATAAAAAAAAATTGCGAGCATCAGGATGAGGAACGTAATAGTCTACCTTAGTACGTATGTGCGATGTCCCATGCAAGTCCATTCGAAATGTCTATGAAAAATCCCCAAGACGATCGACTATCCAATGTACGGGCTGAAATAAAAGAAAAGGGTACGCCTTAGTCCCAGACTCTGCGCAGCGTGGTGAACCCTGAGAGGAAAACGACAAGTAAGGTGGTGAGGAGTGCGATTGACGCGGGATGGGCCTGGAATTGTTCAAGTGCACCTCCACAACCCGCGCACTGCCAACCTGCAGAGGGAACAAATCGTTCGGATGGGAGGGAGGGCAGGATAAAAGTGACATACCGCTCGCCAGTGGTGTGTACGGCTGCGGGGTGTACAATGCAAACCGAAGTTGGCTGTTTGGTGCAAGGTACCCAGGCGTTGCAGCCGCGCTGGGACCGCCTGGACCGAATACGAGGAGGGTATAGTCTGCCTGTGCGAGGGGCAGGTTGGGGTTGGCGGTCTGGTAGCCATATGGATACCACACGACGCTTTGTGCGTTGCCTTCAAGGACGCCGTTCGATGGGCCTACCGGATATGTGTTTCCGTTTTCGCAGGCGGCGGATACGGTTATGGCACTGGGAGTGACCGCGAGGTAGCTGAAGTTCCAACCAAAGGTGACATATTCACCAGGTGCAATTTTGTAGTAGGAAGTGGACTGGAGTGGGGGTTGGGTGAAGACAATCTCTCCAGGATTTCCATTGGCAGGGACGGTGGAGACGGAAGTTGCGTTTGGGTTATACCCGGGGCCACCTGTGATACCGAAAACCTGGGAAGAAGAGCCGGTAGCGGATGCAGTGACGGAGGCGGCATTGGAGGCTGAAGAGGCTGAGGAGACGGACGCAACAGTGGTCTGTTGTCTGCGGTCGATGGCCATTGGGGGGATAAGGAGGAAGACGGACGACAAGGACGTGGATGGAACCGACTCGGCTGTCAGCCTCGCGCCTTTTCGGGTGTGGCTCTTTTTGGAAAGGTCACGAGTCCGTTTCAATGATCTAATGTACAGTCTCTACTTTGGATCCGAATCGTTGACAGTGTCGTAAAACTCTTCTGCGATACGAAGCTGCGCTTGTCTCCCCGTCTCATTCGGCAGATCAGGAATGCCTCTAATGACAAGGTACTTGCGACCCGTCAGGATCTCGGGCGTGACGTTGAAAGGATCAACGTCCGCGCTCGCCGTGTTCAATGTAGCATGCGAGCCCGTCACGACACCCCCGGCCTCCTGGGCAATCACTATCCCAGCCTGTACCAAGTCTTATCAGCAGGATATAAGCAACCAAACCATCCACACTCACGCATACATCCCAGGCCCTAGGTAGGTCGATCCATCAGCAACGACCATCTCGCTCAAACCAGCAACACGTGCTCACCAGCATCCAATCTCCCTAAATCACGCCCGTATCAGCGTCGAAACGATGACAGACGGCCGACAGAAAAGCCTCACCAGTACATGTCCAGCGCACCCTGCGCCACCATCGAAAAGTTGAGTGCCGCACTCCCCATCGAACGAAGCGACTGAGCCATCCTTCCTCCCGGAACCGAACTGTCCCCAGCGAGCTTGAGAAACGAGCTTACTTTGTCGTTGATGACGGGGGTACCTCGGTCAGAACCCCACTCGACGGCTGAAGCGATCAGTCAGGTTGATCGAGAGCCATGTGATAATGGGAGACGGTACCGATTTGGGCCTTGGATAGGGAGGGGAGGGGCTTTGGGGACGCGAGGGGGAGCTTTTGAGGTTGACCAGTGCCTCGCGTGAGGTACGAACCCTGGCCTTCGATCCCCGTGTACTGCATATGCATCAACTTCTTGATCGTGACGAAAGTGGAACAAGGAGAGCGTCTCACCAGATACTCGATGAATGGATTGTACACGACGCCGAGGACTGGACGCTTTTGGTAGATCAGACCGAGAGAGATGCAGCAGAACGGAAAGCCGTGCACGAAATTCGTGGTGCCGTCTGCGATGCAGATGAGATTGACGCCATCATGTAGTGAGCGGTAGAGCGTACGTACCAATGGGATCCACGCAAAACGTCGGTTCGTCAGTTATCACAGGGTGCGTCCCACCAGAAGAGGACTCCTCGCCGATGCTATCGTCGAGTATGTCAGGTGCGTTCGTGAACGCAGAAACGTCACGTACAACTTGAATGCGGGATAGGCTTTCTTGATCTCGCTCATGACCAAATTCTCGACGGCGACGTCGTACTGCGTCACCAGATCGACCGAGTTCTTTTTCTCATTGACATCGGAGGAAGCCTGGATCGCCTGGGATCCTTCAAGAATGACTGTGCCCGCGGTGCGTGCGAGGCTGACGGTGAAGGCGAGGATCGAGCGCAGCTCAGCGGGTCCCAAGGTGGTCGACATGGTGGACGTTGAGAGTGATTGATTGTCCGCGGAACGGGTAGTCTGAATCATCCGACACCACTCGAACGTTGTTCGTTTGATGGCACCTCATGAACGTGCGGGTCGTCCTACTCCAACTCACACTATCAACCGCGTTTCCCGGGAAATGGTATCTAGAGTATCTCCTCTATCACCGCCCTCATTCAGCTCCGCAACATCGGGGTCGTATTCCCAACCGTCTCGTAAAACTCCTTGGCAAGACGTAATTGTGCTTCCTCGCCAGTCTCACATTGTGTTGCTGGGATGGCTCTGACGACCAGGAACTCACGGCCCATCAAAACCTCCGGGGTCAGTGTGAATGGATCAGGATGTCGGTGTTCCGATGCGAGGAGACAACGGGACGTAACACGGCCACCCGCTTCTTGTACGATGACAATAGCAGCCTGATGGACTGCATTCAAACGTTGTAGCATGCAGACGCGTCGTACAAACTCACACAGACATCCCATGGCCTGAGTCGTCGCCCCAGTCAGCCCTTGATTGTACAACAACGCCGACGAATGCCTGCTTACCAACATCCGATCTCCCTGGTTCACGCGTTAGCTGAAGCGGAAGGGATGTTGACACGCGGCGCTCACCAGCAAACGTCGATGGCACCCTGGGCAACCAGGCAAAAGTTGAGCGCGCCACTTCCCGTCGTCCGAAGCGAGTGTGCCATCCGTCCACGTGCCACAGTAGCAGGATCTGCTACCAGGCGTAGATACGCATCGCATTTCAGCTCGATCACGGGTGTAGCCCGGTCAGAGCCCCATTCGACGTCTAGATTTATTGGGATAATCGATGTGATATGCGATGGATGTGAAACGTACCGATGAGTGCTTTCAACAGAGAAGGAAGTGGTTTTGGAGCGGCCAGCGGCAGCTTCATTGGCTGACCAGAACCCCGGGTGAGATAAGACCCTTGGCCTTCGATCGCTGTATACTGCACAGACGTTGCCGTGGGCTGCATGGTACAGCAAGATCACGTACCAAGTAGTCCAGGAACGGGTTGTAGACGACACCCAGGACGGCACGTTTCTGATGGATGAAACCGAGTGAGATGCAACAGAACGGGAACCCGTGGACGAAATTGGTGGTGCCATCTAGAGGAGCTCGACGTCTGAGCTTCCGCACGCACAAGCAGCATCTTCATCCAGCTCACCAATGGGGTCAACGCAGAACGTGGGGTCATCCGTCAGTGCTGTACGCACCCCAGAAGCGTACGACTCTTCCCCGATACTGAGAGCACACGACGCGTAGACGCAAAACGTCGTAGAATCGACTTTCACCTCGAAACGGAGCACTCACAATTGGAAGTTCGGGTACGCGTTCTTGATCTCGGTCATGACGAGGTTCTCCACGGCGACATCGTACTCTGTCACCAGATCTGCAGAATTTTTCTTCTCATCGATGAAAGAAGCGGATTGGATGGCTTTGGAACCTTCCAGAATGATGGTCCCGGCAAGCCGTGCTAGCTTGACCGTGAAGGCGAGAATCGAACGCACTTCAGTCGGTCCGAGAGGTGCAGCAGCCATGGCACAAGATGGGTGCGTAAAAGGAAGGTTCTTCCCATCACCTAACCGCGACGCGCGTCGAGATGACGGCGTCATGACTTGACATTGCAAGCTACCTTGACCTCGTACATCATGTTCTTGACGCGCTCAGAGTACGGTAAGAGAACCGCACACCGCACACCCACTCGATCACCTCACGGCGCATCCCCTTCCAGATCGTGGTGTAAACACCTTCTCTCCTGAAGGCCGATTGTTCCAGGGTAAGCATCCTCACCACAACACACCCCCGCTCTAACCAAAGATCCAGTCGAATATGCCATCGAGGCTATCAAAGTAAGCATCCATATCCATCTATCGTCGCCCACACTCACATCCCACTCCCGCAGCTCGGCTCGACCACCGTCGGCGTCTGCACCCCCGAAGGCGTCGTCCTCGCCGTCGAGAAACGCGTCCAATCCCCCCTCCTCGAATCCAGCTCGATCGAAAAAATCATGGAAATCGACCGTCACCTCGGATGTGCCATGTCCGGCCTCACCGCCGACGCACGCACCATGATCGACCACGCACGCGTCACCGCACAAAACCACACCTTCACGTACGACGAACGGATCAAGGTCGAGAGCGTCACACAGGCCGTGTGTGACCTCGCGCTCAGGTTCGGTGAGAGCGTGCACGACGAGGAGGCCATGATGAGTCGGCCCTTTGGCGTGGCGTTGTTGATTGCGGGTATTGATGAGGCCGGTCCGCAATTGTGAGTGTCGAGCGCGGTGTGTTCTTTTTGGGGGGTTGTTGACCAGATATGCGTGCCCTTGCTAGATACCACACGGATCCTTCGGGGACGTTCATGCGATACGATGCAAAAGCGATTGGTTCTGGTTCAGAGGCTGCACAAAGCGAGCTTCAGGACAAGTGGTACAAGGTGGTCGTCCCGCTGCATTAACACGTTGCTTAGCTGACATCGCCCTAGCAAATCAGCCTTCTGGAAGCCCAAAAGTTGGCGCTGCGGGTACTGAAGCAAGTGATGGAGGAGAAGCTCGATCACCATAACGTCCAGCTCGCACAAGTTACACCTGGAAAAGGATTTGAGATCTTAGACGAGGTGAAGCTGAAGGAAATAATCGACGCAATGTAACAGTATCAATGGAATGTATATTCTACCTTGTGCTTATCATCCTCACTCACGGCGCCTGTCAAGAGGTTTCATGGGGCATCAGGGGATTACTGATACTACTCAATTGTCTATGTAATGCATGGCCATCGGAACAAGGAATTATCAGCTAATAGATAGGTATACATATGGATGGCCAGAATGAGCGAGGAGTGGGCCACATTTAAAAAGACAGTGTAAGTCGTTTCTTTTGAATGGAAGAAGTGCATGGGATATATACGAGGAGCCCAGAGAAACAAATTATAGTATATCGTGTTATAAGATGCACAAACCGCGGTTACGAACGAGTCCGACAATGGTGAAATGAAGCGGGACGCGAGGTTTTACATGAGCTGTACGCTCCTCAAGTTGGCTGTGATGATGATTTCTCGCACTGTACACATCTCGTCGTCAGCACGACAACACGTGGTTGGTCCACCGTACTCACCCCTTTGGATGATCGTAGCAGTCCGTCTGGTATCTGTGACAGAGGTAAAGTGTACTGAAGTGCTATCAGACAAAAGATGTACGGATGATAGTGTGACCTCACTCTTGAGTTCTCTAGACTTGTTCACAGAGAATTCTTGGTGTATAACCGAAAACTTATTCTGAAAGTCTAGAAAGAATGTGAACGGGTTGCCATGGCAGAAGAAGAAGCGACTCACATCTCGACACGCTCTCAAAGTCGTTAGGCTTATCGCCATATTGCATTAAGTAGTCTTTAAGGCGGACACCAGCCTTCAGTTTAGCCTGGGAAAAATGTTCATCAACTGAGAGATGCGAGACCTGGAAGTAACTCACTTGCAAAAGATCGATTTTATTTAGGAAAAGTATGATGCTAACGTCCATCAATAGCTTATTGGAAACAAGAGATCTCCACAGCAGAAACGAATCTTCTAGCCGATTCACTTTGGGATCCTACACGCGACGCATCGTAAGTGAGAGCAAACATCCGAAGGTGGTCTACCCTACCTCTACAAGGACCTGATCGAATGCCGAGATTGGCGCCAAAAATATGATCGCGTTCACTGATCGTAGATAAGTTCAGGAGATAAAAATCACGTCGTTCCACGGCTTACCGTCCTCAAAATATGGAGCCCAGGCATGGCGTTGATTGCGCGCGCCACCGACATCATATACTTTCCAATCAACATTGGCCCGTGGAGGATCGGGGATTGAAAAGGTATATTCAACAACACCCAAGGTTTTCAAGCGGGCCTTCAAAACATCCTCTGTGGGACGGCTGGGTCTCGGTACATGGTCATTTTTTGAAAAAAGAGGCACGCACGATCGGTCGGGAAGTATCTCAGAGCAGTTATGCGGGTGATCTCATCCAAGAAGCTGACGGAAATGAAAATAGTGGGTGCTAGACAATGAGAATGGAGTCGGTATCACTTACAAGCCACTGCTTTCTTCTACCCTTAGCTCCTTTTCACGCAGTCGTTGCTTGACGCTGGTATCTTTCCAAAGAGCTAGCATTGGTTGGGCACATGCATTGAGTACATGAACAGGATCTGATGGGTCGTCCCACCATCCCTCGATCTCGTTTGTGTGGGCACTTTTTGGGCTTTTGATTTTATTACCGAGAGAAAACGCTTTCTTCCAGTTAGACCTATAGTGAACGCTGACTTCAGATTGTTTCGATTTGGAAGAGCCATTGCTCGAGGCTCCGGGGGATGATGTAGGCGACACGGGAGAAATGGGAAAAGAGGGTTGACGAGGAGGGATGGTGATGACAGGAGCTGGACGCCCATTCTTAGTGACCGTGCCTTGACTGGCGGTTGCATTGCTCCAGTCAGATCTCGCAGGAGGCATTCGTGTCGGTTCGTCTTCGTCTGGTGAAGAGAGCATTCGTATTAGGCGTTCCTCGAGCTCCTTGAGAGGCTCAAGTGCCCGTCGGTACTGCTCGTAATCGGCAACGCGGGTACTGTGACGTCTATGTCTTGGACGCGGCGTGCAATCAAGCTCGTCATGGTCATCCTCATTGTCCGGGGATATGGCGTCCAAAATTCTAAAGGGATATCAATAAGGGAACAGATAAAGCAACGGGTGTGCCTGCCTGCGAACGGAACGGACAAGATTCAGGTATATTACAGCACGCCATGCAATACGATCAGCATGGAATGCCGCTGGGGCATGCATCAATTGAAATTCTGCATCTGTCATGAGCATCCGTCTCACAGGAGATGAGGTGGAGAAGACAAAAGGACAGCGATATCATGAATCTAAAAAAGGAAGTATTTCTCGTTCATGGGGTCGTATGGGCGCAGTCTCAGCTCTGTTCTCCGAATTCGGCGCTCACATGCCGCGGCCAGCGGACAGAGGCGAAGTGACCGGAACAAGGGGCGTGTTATACAAGGGAAGTACAGCGGAGGTGGGAAAGTAGCCAAGTTCCAGAAGTACTCACGCTTGAGCGTTGTGCTCTTGCCGCTCTCGCTCTGGCCGAGGAGCAGTATCTTGATCTCTTGTTTCATCCGCTTCTCCTTCCTCTCCTGTCTGAGCATTTCGTCGATGCCATCGCTAACACGCTTTGCTTCGAACTCGGCGACGAGCCTGCGGTCGCGATCTGCGGGAGACTCATTTGGGGGAGGCTGAAGCACGGCCCAGAAGGGATCGGACATGGATCTGCGGCGGTTCGGGACGAGGGGGACGTTCATCATCGTTGGCGACGGTGAGCACGAGGAGGAGAGGGAGGAGGAGCGAGACGCTCTTGGGTGGGGTTGGGAAGACGAGGAGGGGAAATAAGGCAGCTGAGAAACACGTCCAAACTGGGATATCCATCCACTCACGTGCCACCTCCTTCAATGAGAGTCCTGAGCTGCGCACTGTCGTGTTTGTGAGGCATATTCACATGTATTGTGTTCGCCACTGCTTCGACGCTTAATTCCGGCTACCAGTAGACACATCTTCTACTGTTCTCAGTTCACGGGCTGCTCATATTGCAGGTGACATTCCCTGTTCCGACATTTCAATGGGTCTCCGTGACTGTGTCCTGGCGATCGCGTATGTCGCCATGTGTCAGCTCCACCTTTCCTTACCTTTTTCTCGGACCTTTCTATCTCATACATGCGCTCGCCAACAGATACACTTAGGAGTAAATCCAGGAATGGTCTGCGGGGCCGGCACGGCCATCTGGTCAGGTACAGGTCGATACGCGCATAGCTGCGCGGCGAGTATCCGGCGACTTGAAACGGTTTGCTTCTCCTCACTCGCAAGTATGTTTAGTGACGACGCTCTGAAACTCAAGTCTCGCTTAACAGGTAACGTTACCAGTACCTCCCTACACGTTCCTGGTCATTGAAGGACACTCTAGTCAGTCTAGTCAATTTTGGGTGCGAACGTTATTGTTCTTACATTGCTTCTAGTCGTCCGACTCGACACCCCTGACCGCAGCATCCTGGACAGCGGATGTGTCGGTCGACTCTTAGCTGGTACCCACGCGAAGCACGTCTGTCATATTGAAACCCCTGGCATATCGGACAAGCTTGAAAGGATCCTCACGCCCCCCTACGAACGCCGTGTATCAAGGTTCGTTGAGACTTCCAATCTCCTACGATTAGGTATAATTGTATGGTCCATCTGAGCGGCTTACGACTGACCTTATGTCATAGAACAGCACCGCGGGACGAGAGAGACGTTTGGTTTTGTGTTGTGCCTTGTGTCACTGTTTCAGCCTTTCAGGTGGCCTGCGCCGACTTGAATCACATGTCTCAACGGAAGTAGGCACATGATCATCGTAATCCGGCGGCATATGTGCGGGGCTCCAGAACGGCTCCAGGATAAAGGCGGCGATCAGACCTGGAAGTATTTTGACCGACGACCCACATTATCCTAAAGTGTGATGGTTGCCGAGCGTTGATTATGAACTCAGTGCCTCGGATTAGTCGTTGGTTGAAAATCATATCGTCGATTCAAGGTTGGTGCACTCTGATCACAGGATATATCATGAAACTCAACCTGGCTTGGCTCTGGTAGTACCCTGCATTCTATCGCCGTACACAATGCGTATGACCAGGGTATATGGTTCTTCCGCGGCTTTTATAATGCTCCCTTCCCGGCCCGCGCACGGGCCACGGTAAACTATTGTGATATGAACATGTGGTCACACTTTCCATGCCCATATAGGGCGATAGCCAAGGCGGAGAATCGTCTCGCCTTCTGATCCCCCCACTCACCTTACCCTCGCACCAAGGTATTAGAGAAGCGAGTCCGTTATGGCAGAAACAAGTCACGTCCCGACTAATCGGCGAGCTATACTACTTGCTATTTTCATCGCTTTCGGTATGTTCTAGAAACACACCCGAGGGTCGCGTGGGTATTCATACTTCGACTTCATTTTTCAGGAGGTGATTGCTTTCCGTTCATTGTCCAGCGTTTGTGAGTAATATCTACCTTGTTGACAACGATGAATGATGCGATACATTCACCTTTCTAGACCGAGTTCTTCGATAAGGTTTCCTTTTTGGTTACGACATTGGTGTGATCTCAGTATGGCTGCCTTCCAACTTCGTTTAATCTGAGCGAGTGTTCACCCCTCCCAAGGGAATCTTGATCATGCCTGACTTCGTACGGCGCTTCGGCCAAGTGAACTCGGACGGGACGTATTACTTGTCCAGTTCACGCCAGAGTATTATAACGTCACTTCTGTCTGCTGGGTGAGTTTTGTTTGTATATGCGGAACCGTCTAATCTCCTGCTCGTGTAGGACATTCGTGTAAGAATATTCTCTGGGGATGCCTGTCATTCGTAATTTTAATGGCGTAATTATCGTCCCAGCGGCTCTCTTGCACAAGCATTCACAACAGACAGCATGGGACGACGAGGGTCCATCCTGTTATGGACTGCTATATTTACCATCGGCGTGGCTATCCAAACGGCAACTACGTACTCGATTGTTCAAATTACGATAGGACGGTTCATCACTGGCCTCGGTGTCGGTGCATTGTCCGGTTTGTCCCCTTAATATCCTAAAATCTCACGTTCATTGATCATCCAAAGCCATCGTACCCCTTTACAACGGCGAGACTGCACCAAAATCTATTCGTGGAATGATGCTCGTGCTATATCAGCTTCAGATTATCTTTGGTTTATTCCTGAGTTACATCATCGATCTCGGAACACATACCATTGCCAACTCAGCCTCTTGGCGCATCCCCGTCGGTTTGCAGATGATATGGGGGTTCATTCTGCTCTCGGGCGTCTTCTTTCTGCCCGAATCGCCGTGGGTGGTTTGTCTCGCTCCCCTGTATTGCACCATCTGACACCCATGTTTGGCGATCGGTGATAGGCGTCATTTATTAGGCACAGATCGGGCTGAAGAGGCGCGCGCTGTGATTGCAGAGCTTAATTCTGTCCCAGTTGACTCCGACGTGGTGGAAGCACACGTTGCTGAACTTGCGGAAGCAATCAAGGCCGAGAACGAAGGCGGCAAGGCAACGTGGGCAGAGTGCTTCTCGACCCGCAACGCCTTGTGGAAGCGGACAGGGAACGGGATGATGTTGCAGTTCATCCAGCAGCTCAACGGACAAAATTTTTATTGTGCGTGTTCGAATTGGATAGGTCCGGACCGTCTTTAGGGTGATTGATTCTGACGGAACGATAAGATTACTATGGGGACACGTTCTTCCAAAGCGCGGGTACCCAGTAAGTCGTTGTAGCGAGTTGGTTCTCCATGTCTGTGGACACGTTGCAGGCTTTCCCCTTACGTGATACAGACTATCCTTGGGGCTGTCTCAGTCGTCGGGACCATACCTGCTCTCATCCTGATCGAAACTTGGGGTCGCCGTCGCGTATGTATCCACCCATCTGGCACACACATCTAATTCTCACTGACGCCACTTCAGTCCCTCTTGACAGGCGCCATCTGGGAAGCCATCTGCGCCATCATCGCCGGGCTCGTCGGCTACTACACCCTCGCGCCCACCGGTACGCCTGCCGCGGATCTCACGCAGCGAAACAAGCGCGGTGGAGACACCCTGATCGCGTTTGCTGTCCTTCATGTGTTTGGGTTCTCAATGTTTTGGGGCCCGACGCCGTGGGTGTACCTCGGGGAGAGCTTCCCGTTGCGCGTGCGGGCCAAGTGTATCGCGCTGGGAAGCGCTACGAGTGCGTCGCTCGCTCGTTTGGCTTTGGGCCGTGCGCGCGCTGACGCGTCGCCGTTTGCTTCCTAGATTGGTTATGGAACTTTTTGCTCTCGTTCTTTGCCCCTCGCATTGTAGACAAGTGTGTGTTTTTTTGGGATGTGCACGGCGCTCTCGCTCTTTCAATTATCGGGTGGTGAACCCCGCACTGATCATCCCCCTCTTCTCTTGCTGACAGAATCGGGCCCCTGATTTTACTGATATTTTTCGGGATGCTCGTCTTTGGATACGTATACGTCTACTTTGCGATCCCCGAGACAAAGGGATTGAGTTTAGAAGAGGTCAGTTTTTTATATCACTCCATCGTAGAACGCGATCTGAACTGAACGGCGTAGGTCGACGAAATGTACCGTGCCGACGTCAAACCCTGGCAATCATCCGGCTGGAAACCACGCCAGAAACACCAGTACCCCACCGAGCACGATAAGGAGGTTCATGATAAGGCGGACGGGATGGCGTAAAGAGGCACATGAGCAGTGAACCACGGGGTGATTTGGTGATCGTACGAGGTGTTTGACGTGAACGAGTTGATTGCCGTTCGCCCGCGATTCTTGATTCGACCAGGTCCGTTCGTCCTTGATCTTTGGCCTTGTCCACATACAACTTCATATCGAGCCAGACATAAAAATATGATTTGCCTCTTAGTATTAGCGTCCATAACGCTGTCCCTACGAAAGCGATGTGTAGTAATGTAGGGAGTCGCGCGCTCTTACGGTTGTACCTTGAGTTACTGTTTCGTCCTGGCTGTTGAACTAAAATCACGAGTTTCAACGGAAGTAGGCGCGCTCGGTCGCGATTGTTGTCCACCGCGTCACATGCGCTGCTCTCTGTCCGTTCGCGGTCGCGTGTCGCCTCTTTCGCCGAACGATCGGATGGGTCGTCGGGTCGCCCAGGGTCGCCCCTGTCTCTATCTCCATCGATCCATCAACGACCCTTCAACCTTGACTAATCTTTTAAGCTCCTGTTCTCATTCATCATGCATCGTTGCGGAAATCGTGTCCACCGCGTCGTGGAGTGCTCTCGAGATTGTTTGTTTGGTGTTCTGTCACCCCTTTCAAATGATCGCATGCATAGTCGGGTCGTTCGCTCCTTTCGATATTTTCTCCTTGATGACCTCTCATGATTCGAGGAATCAATGATCCTGAATACACGGATTTCATCGATCGAATCGGCGAACTATCTTCTCTGAATCGTCAATCACTACCAAGCTTACCTCGAAACACAACCAATGTCGACGACGCAATTCCATTTCTTTTCCCCCCCGACGTGCTTCGAGACCCCAACACCTGCCGCGATCGAGCGTTTCTCTCTCCACGCGACGATTTCGTTGATGAATCCAACGACAAAATTTTGAACTCACTAGCAGGTGACTCCGGTAAGCTTACCTCCTGTACTTCATATTGGTCAGTCGCCCATGCACTGACATGAACAGTATCCTATTACAGTTCAGACGTCGTGAAAGAAGTCGACGACAGCCGTCAAGACACTGTTCAACCAACGCATGACTACACTAACACCCTCTCCCATCCTGGCGTTCCACCTCATCGTCTGAACATCAAAGTGAACGCAATTTGTGCTGTTCAACGCAACCTCTCCGTCGACAAAGGTTTAGTGCACAACGCACGAGTACAAATCGTTGCGTCGCACCGTTATTTCGTCGAAGTTAAGCTCTTACACCACGAAGACTCAGAGTCTCACTGCATTCCACGTATAACTTTCTCCTTTTCTCCTCCTCGCTCAGGTTGGACCATTACACGCAAACAGTTTCCTCTACGACTTGCCTATGCAACGACGTTCAATGATTGCCAGGACTGACGTTATCGCGCACTGCTGTCGACCTTCGCTCAGATCTTTTTACTCATGGACAACTCTACACTGCTTTATCAAGGGTTCGCAGACGGGAGGACTCCTTGGTCGTTTTCTCTACATCAAACACTGACAGAGACGTGATCAATGAGGTGTACAAACAGCTACTGTTATGATCCATGTCCTCCCTTCCTTTCGCACGTCTGAAGGAGAACTAGATCTTGCAATCTGTATGCGTACTAGTATAGAGAGTCGATCAAGAACCTGTTATTGACGTGGGTTGGTACGTACTAGAGCGTTCGCGGGCAGATTTGCTACAAAATGTTTGGATCTGGAAAACAACACCACTCACAAGCAAGGTCATAGCCGGCACTTAGTACCAAACGACAAAAAGTCCGACAAGAAAGCCGATGGAGAGACCGCAGGAACACGCCGAAACGTGCAGGCAGAGCGAGAGAACATAGGGACGCGTCGGGAAGTGCCGATTGAGAGTGTGTGTGCCACGAGTGCGATCGACGAGGATCGAAGAACACAATCAGCACGCCTCACCGGACGAATACCACGTACCGGGAACATCACAGGACCACCTTCCACTGGCCCCCAGTCCACACGACGAACGAAAGGATGCGAACAAAAGGGCGCGACAACCGAGCACACGAGCCAGGCGCGTAGACTCACGAGGCGAACTCGCCCCGGGAAGCGGCCCCGTAGACGTGCCATGAACCCACGGAACACCTTGGGGGGAAGGGAACGAGCGCAACGACACACCCGTCGAGTTGATAGCAGCCAGGAGGCCATATGGATGAGCGAGAGGTGTCAAGAGAGGCCAAGGGAGATTAAAAGCTCGAGATCAAAGACATTCAAGCTGTGAAGCGGTAGGTGCCAATGCAGCAGGAGAGTCGCTTCTCACCTGGAGATTGGCAGTCGGTGACTTGGTATCCCGTCACACGAACGTGAGTTTGGCCGCCCCTAAGTGATGCCTTCATTTATTGAAATTCGCCATGTGACGGAACAAGAGCGGATTCGAATTTCAAATCCCCCTATTGTCCCCCGGTTTCATCGCGTGCCATTGTTCTTCCTAAATGGCCCGACGCCGTGTCTCCACGCAAGGCATCCACGGCAGGGGTATTAGACAATGCTCAGTATGTACACTAAGTATGTATAGCCCGAGAAATTTACGGTGGCTGTGCTTAAATGTGTAAAGCGGTCACTGCCACAACGAAAGTGATGATAACGTGACGGATACCAAAGAAAATATACATAGATTATAACGACGCTTCCGAAGGTGGTGGCTCTGGACTCGACAGGTGAGGACTTGGACTAGGACCACGCGCAGGTGCATCTGCATCAGCGTCCGCCTGCGGGTGATCCGTTGTCTGCGGAGTATCATCATCGTTGATACAGATAGTAGACAATGAGAGCCAGCTCACATCAGATATGGACTCCACAGATGATTTCGTATCTGACAGCTGCGAGCTATGTCGGCACCCATATCCATCGGTGGGTGAGTGGTTGTCGCTCGTGGGGGACCCCGACGGCGAAATCCGACTCACCCTAGTCATGGGAGTCGAAAGCGAACCATGTAACGTGTTTGATGAGGGCCCGTCCAAAGACCCACACTGGGTATCGAATGATGGCATGCTCTGGCCCATCTCGATTTGCGACGTGAGCTGTAACGTCCCTCTCCAAGTGCTGCCCTCCCCTTGCTCTCCATCGTCTCGCGGTAGTTTTTCGTGATTCACGATGATCCTACCGATCTGATCACATTGAGTTGGGGGATTCGTATGGTGACGTCTAAAGACCTACAGACATCCAGAGGATGCATACCAACCAGCTGTCCATGAAAACGGTCAGATACGCCGAAAGCACCTTCGAACGCTCCACTCACTAATACGTAATATTGCCGCTCATGGTCGGCTTAATCACTTGGAAGGAACAAAGCGTCAAAAACAACATGATCACTAACCAGTCGATATCAGTGCCACTACAACAACAAACCACCACTGCCAGAGGTCAGCACTCCTCACCTGATATCGCGCCCAGTGATAATGCCGAATCCCGCATGACGACTCGCCCAATGCCCTGGCGCGTCCATTTCGTTGGTAATTGTAAATACCTCCAGAAGGTCATGAAGAAAATGATCATGTTGGTCGTGCCCGTCGTCGCGCTACACCGTCGAGGATGAGTACAGAGAACACTTGCGCGAGCGTCAGCGAGATTCAGGAAGACCCTACCTGAAAAAAGCATTTCCAGGGTTGCTCCTCAACAGCAAACACGTTTCCGTGTGCCTATTCGATGGAATCGATAAACCCGCACTGACACCCATGGAAGCCACTTGGCCGACAGCGAACAAGATCAATATCACCAAGATAAGTCGATCGTGTAAGAAGAGGGCGTAGACTGGACTTTGTGGATGAGCGGGGCTCTGAGGAATGAATTGAAGGAGAACGTACGGCGATGCATGAGTAAACCTTCCGCAAATGCAAGAAGGAACTGGATGACGATCGTTTGGAACGTGAACCAGGCGAGGCATCCAGCGGAGGAGGTATATATACCAAGATACATCCGCACAGTAAAGCAGATGTTAAATCTATCAAGACGCAACGCGTGCGTGTCACGAGAGGCACTCTGTAGAGAACAGGATCGCACGTACATTTGACTTGCCAAACCAACATACCTAGTAAGCATATAAATCCTGGCAATCCAGGACGTACGAAGCCTCCTGGCGCGCCGATGCGTCCGTCAGCGCACACTTCATATGCAATGGGACGACTCACGGCCATACGTGCTTAGCTTCATCACGTATAAGCCATACGAAATCCACGATCATGATTGCGAAGGACGTTGCTTTGCGAATAGTGTGAGAAACGGAGCCGAGTCAACAACTTCTCGAGATTGAGATACTCACAAGCAGAGATAGCGACCTTGAGTGCTGCAGCCTCATCATGCGGATGGCGACCAAGCATTTTAGTCTGAGGCCCCGCGCTGTTGGATAGAAATGAAGGACAAGTCGGATCAAAATTGGTCAAGAAAAAAAATAGTCAGAAAAACAAGAAAAACAAAAGGACTGTCAGATCTGTCAAGAAGTCGGAAGGGACAACCTGCTCCTGCGACCTGGACCTCTGAGTCAGCGAGATGGTGGTGGGGAGGTCGATCGTCCCGCCGGGGGCTCGTGTTGCGCGCAACATATATAGTTTGGTGGCAGTTCTGAATACCTCACCCGATAGCTAAGAAAGTCAGTTCCGAGACGTGTAGTATTTGTCAAGCACCTTGCCGGCGTTCCGGACCTCATTTCCAATACCCGTCTTGGCGCTCAGTCAGACTCTGCAGGCAGGCCCGCAATAAGCACCGAGACAAGAATCGGAACCGGCGAGTGGCGTTGTACTCATCACCAGGTTGCTGGACAAGAAGACTGCCAGTTGGACGAGACGAGACGAGACGAGACGAGTAAGGTAGGAAATAAATCGGTTAGAAATGGGTGTGCACGCCTGCAAAGGAGGCCCATCGCACACCCCAGTGAATAGGAGTTTATTTGTTGTTGTTGATGTTTGGCAGACGAAACGGACTCGAACATATCCAGTGACTGAGTGACTCGAAATACACATCACATCACCCCTATATGGTGGTTCTCGTCACGTCCGTCCGCCATCCTCTCTGATCCCTTGCGTTTGATCGTGGAAAAGGTTCGTGATTAGTGTCGCTCCAGTCTTTATACGCCTGACTGTCGTTCAATCTCGACCTGCATTCAGTCAATCGAAGTTCCATTGGCACCCAACTTCTTGCTCGCTAAGCACGCGACCTCGAGAAACGTCACGACCTCTTCGGCACCTTCAACCTCGCTTCTCTCAGACGCGTTAACAGCAGTGGTGAAGCGGTTGTAAGCGCTACCGCTGTTGCTTTCAGCAGAACCCTGAAGAACCTCACGAAGAATGTTGATGGCTTCATTCGTCGTCTCTACCGGCTTCGGTATGACGGAGATCTGGTAAGTTACTTGTTTGCATCGTGATATCTGCAATCTAAGTGGATTTCAGCGCTGGATGCATCTACGACTTGACGTGCTGACCACGCCTTGGGTTTTCTGATTCATCAGTCAATGCATTCAAATTTCGTAAGGACCACATGAACATGAACTCTGGAAGGTGTAGTAAAGGCAGCCGATGGAAGAAATGTCCGACCGTCGATCTGCCATGTTCACAGATCGGATTGCATCTAGTACACAGAACGCTCTAGACCAACCCACGTGACTCCGTCAATGACGAAGTCTGATCTGGCGTTGACCGACTCTAATGTGACCTAACAGCGTGTCTACTAATCAGGAATGCGAGAATGTCCCGCAAGAGTGTCAGCAACAAAATTTAAAACTTTGGGTTAGTTCAGGGTTTTGCCCATTTTGGAAACACACAGCCAATCAGAGCTGAGACTTCCGCGGGACAAGAGTCGTTAAGAGTTGTCAAGCGATAACGTTACAAGCTGCCTTTGCTGATGGGCCAGGTAATTGTTGATTCAATACAAACCCGTTACGCTACGGTGTTGAGAGTAGTACCTGACAGCATGTTCTAGTTCTTACAGAACTCAATACTTCGCATCAATTGTTTATCGTCGATTCAAGGTCGGTGCTCTTTGATGAAAGGACATATCACGAAACTCAACCTGGCTGGGCTTTGGTAGTATCCTGCATTCTACCGCAGTATACATGACCAGGGTTTACCTTTTATAATGCTCCCTTCCAAGAACGACTCGCCCACGGCCAGGGCCCAGGGTCGATTGTTGTCATATGAACATGTGGTCATACTTTGTTCATATAGAGCAATAGCCCAGGGGGAGGACCCATTCTCCCTCCGATCCTTCTCCTTACCCTCGCAGCAAGGTATCAGAGAAGCAGGTCGGTTATGGTGGAAACAAGTTACGTTCCGACTAATCGGCGAGCTATACTGCTTGCTATTTTCGTCGCGTTCGGTATGTTCTAGGAATACAAACCCAAAAGTCATGTGGGTATTCATGGTTCGACTTCATTTTCAGGAGGTGATTGTGCTCCGCTCATCCTCCGGCTTTTGTGAGTCATATCTACCTTGTCGACAGCGATGTATGATGCGATACGTTTTCCTTCTCAGACTGAGTTTTTCGGGAAGGTTTCCTCTTTGGTTACGAAATTGGTTTGATCTCAGTATGGCTGCCCTCTGGCTTCGCTTAATCTGAGCGAGTGTTCACCCCTCCCAAGGGAATCTTGATCATGCCTGACTTCGTACGGCGTTTCGGCCAAGTGAGCTCGGACGGGACATATTACTTTTCCAGTTCACGCCAGAGTATTATAACGTCAGTTCTGTCTGCTGGGTAAGTTTTGTTTGTATGTGCGGAACCGCATAACTTCTAATCTCCTGCTTGTGCAGGACGTTCGTGTAAGAATTTGTCCCCAGGGTGTCTGCCATTCTTAGTTTGATGGCGTAATTATCATCCTAGCGGCTCTCTTGCACAAGCGTTCACAACAGACAGCATGGGACGACGAGGGTCCATCCTGTTATGGACTGCTATATTTACCATTGGCGCGGTGATCCAAACAGCAACCACGCACTCGATTGTTCAAATTACGATAGGACGGTTCATCACTGGCCTCGGTGTCGGTGCATTGTCCGGTTTGCTCCCCCTTATCCCAAAATCTCACATTCATTGATCATCCAAAGCCATCGTGCCTCTTTGCAACGGCGAGACGGCACCGAAATCTATTCGTGGAATGATGCTCGTGCTATATCAGCTTGAGATCGTCGTTGGTATATTCATGAGTTTCGTCATCGATCTTGGAACACATACCATTGCCAACTCGGCCTCTTGGCGTATTCCCGTCGGTTTGCAGATGCTATGGGGCCTCATTCTGCTCTCGGGTACCTTCTTTCTGCCTGAATCGCCGTTGGTGGTTTGTCTCCTCCCCTGAGTTGCACCATCTGATTCCCATGTTTGACGATCGGTGATAGGCGTCATTTATTAGGCACAGATCGGGCTGAAGAGGCGCGCGCTGTGATTGCAGAGCTTAATTCTGTCCCAGTTGACTCCGACGTGGTGGAAGCACACG
>JBBPNN010000172.1:0-41044 GCA_038090935.1 Hortiboletus campestris
CCCTGATGTAGAAATAGTCACACTGGTTTTAGGACATGTTGTCCCCTCGGAGGGCGAGATTGAAGAAGTACAGCATGCTTTCAAGGAGCAAGCAACGAGTTCTGATGTCCAAGTTGTAATATCAACCTTCTAGGGTTTGTACTAATGATACACTGTATGCTTGACTGTTACTTTATGATGTAAATACTGTGGAGGTCTCAAGTGCTGCGATACACGCTTGTCATGCAGCTGCTCTGGCTGTTAGCGGTGGGTCAGATACGGCAAGGAATCGTTGCAGTGGCGGTCTTGGTGGAACTGTGGCGTTTTTGTGAGTCAATCATGGCAAAGCAGTCGGACCTTCAAAGCAACAAGAGGAGTGGTCAAGCTATCGTATTAGGCATCAATGGCGAGCTTAAGTACATCAGAAGCATAAAGGAAAGAATGAACAAAGAAGTGGCTACAGCATCATAGGTGAAGATATGAAGAGCGAACAACAAATAATGCACTGTCCAGGCAATGATCGTGGTTGGGCATGCGTTCGGTGTGTGCAGGACCATGTCATTGCTGGTGATGCATCAGCCCGGTCCATTGGCGACTAACTGCTCCTTATAATATGCCTATGATAATGATAAAAAAACAAATGTGAGATGAAGCACTACAACCTTGGTGGTGTGGTCCTTGATGCCGGGTAGGGTGAGCGGTGGCACAGATGGGGCTGGCAAGGTTGACAGCGTGTTGGACCTCCTAGGGGGAATCATGTATGTCAATGGATTTTGAAGATGAGGGAAGACTGGCTTGAGTGGTGATGGACACCACTGCCCATACAACGGTGATGGACAAAGCAAGGTCCACGACTTCTATAACAGTGTCGTTCCAAACCCTTCTCCTCTCGTCCTCATCCCTGTCAACATCAAGCTGGTCTGGCGCGAACAGGCTGCTCTTTCATCAGCATCGTTCCATGTCTCATCGAGATGATGAGTTCTCATCTCAATGACATTGACCATTTTTTTTGTCTTGTCTTTCCCGAAGTTGTAGCTTGTATCGTCACCACTCAGAGTAGCATGCAGTACAGATTTAAAGGCCGACAGGCATGATTTGTGTAGGTTCTGATGTTGGCCAAGAAAGAGAGGGCTAAGAGAGGGCTAAGAGAGGGCTAAGAGAAGAAGTGATCGTGGCATATAGGTCAAGAAACCTGTCTTTGAACCAGTCCAGGGACAAACTTACCCTTTGTCATTTGTTGCTGTCTTGTCTCGTCCATGACATCGAATGTAGTTCCGGACAATCCATTCAAGAGCATGCCTATACAACACTGAGAGTGTAGGTAAGTATGCCAGCAGAACACAACGTGCACCCGGAGGCGGTGGATACAGAATGAAAAGAAGGTGACACACTCTCCCCCAGTTGACTGAGAACCAAAGACAGTGACAATGTTGTAGTTGAATCCAGTGTCCGCAGAGACCCCATCGCTCGATCTGGGTGGATAGGTCTGGGCTAACTAGAACCAACAGGACAAGTTGCATAAGGCAAGGACACAAGCCCTGGCGGCGGGGGTGAAAGACAACACTCACGTGGAAGTCTGTATCCGTTCTGAGAGTGCATTGGAGTCGCTGACAAGGTAGTCAAATTGAATTTGGAATTCATGCTGGGCTGCAGTACGCTGCCATTTGTGAGCGGACCAGCATCGGCCAAGGCAGATGCATCCAAGTCAGACATCATACACACAAAGGGATAGTGATGGTGGTCTATGAAGAGTGAAGAAATGAAACTACGAAGATTTGGATAAGATACTACTTGCTCATAGCAGCGCAGGAGCAGAGTAAAGACAGAGGCTCAACTCATGCAAAGATTTCACACGACAATAGTTCATGTCACTGGTTGCCATATCTATTGTATGTGAAGTCTGACTGGCAGGATTCAAGAAAGAGAAGGCTCACCCCATGATATTGTATAGAGATGAGATGAGCCAGCATTTAGGTTCTTTCAATAGTGGCTCTTTGCCTGCAGGAAGAAATAAATAGGAGTGGGTAATGCAAGAAAAGGGAGCTTGCACCCAGGAAGATCCACCTTGCCAACAAACTTTGCGCAAAGAGCGGGGGTTGCCCTCAGCCTTGGCAGGGGAGTGCAAAGAGAAGGTGACGATGGCTTGCATGAACAGTGAGATGAGACACCA
Organism: Hortiboletus campestris; assembly: GCA_038090935.1. NCBI lineage: Eukaryota > Fungi > Basidiomycota > Agaricomycetes > Boletales > Boletaceae > Hortiboletus > Hortiboletus campestris. The sequence continues at coordinate 2,150 of JBBPNN010000172.1, forward strand.
AAGTGAGAGTGGCCAGCTAGTCTTTACTAGGAGAGAGTTGAGGAGGAGCGAGGGTGGTAGTCATAGAGAATATACAAGATAGGACAATAGGATGCAAAGCGTGTTTTGGTGGGCGTTGTGGGATAGGCGGTACCTGACTTGGAGCAGCGGCTTAATGGAAGTTGGGGGTATGTCATGCGTGGATGGAAAGTGTCATAGGTGGACCTGAATGGCCACAGGTGACTGGCTGTGGCTACATATTACCAGGGGGCAAGGCCATTGCCCTGGTGAGACCTGGTAGACCGAATGATGTTTGGGGGGGCAGACAGGCTGTGCATCCAACTGTGGCCATTTCCTGGTCAACAAGTATGTCCACCAAATCAGAAACATTGCAGTTTTACGCTCCATGCCCAGAACTATTCTTAAGATACATTTTGAGAAAATCTGTCACAACCCAGTCACCCTCATACTCCAGGAGCTGCGGATATCTTTCCTTCACCTAGAAGGAAAGTTAAGCGTGAAAGAATACGGTTAAATGTATCACACAACCTTTGTGAAAACAATGTGAAGCTGTTCCCTCAACTGCCTGCTCCATGGCTTCCAAGTGGCGAGGTATTCTCAAGCTAGATGAATGACAAAAGACTGTGCCAAGTGTTAGAGTGCCCACCTAATAACAGGGTAATTCACCTACCCGAATCTCCTCGTATTCAGTAGCTGGCCATCCAAGCTTCTCCTGTAGGTTGTAACCACCCCTGTTAATCCTCAATACCTCCCCTTGAGGTTTGAGTATCAGAACTTTGGACAGAGGAATGGCAAGTATTGCAACAGGCTCCGACTGTTCAGTTTGCGTGAGTGGGACCTCAGTTTCCTCACAGGGAAATATTTTATGTCACATCAGCAGAGGGGGGGAAATCGCATGCTCCGGAGGGAAAACAGAATGGCGCGTGAGGGGAGAAAAGTAGCGGTGGAACATCCAGGTTGATACAACTTTGGGCATGTTCTCTGACGCATTTCTATGCGGTAGGTTCAGACAATGACACTGAGCACAAATGATATATAGTACAGACGCACCCCCTGATTGAAGTCAAAACAATAATGCCACTGTTGGACTTGTGATTGGCAACAGATAACAATAGACATGACGCTAGTGAACATTCAGGTGAACTCACAGTCACAGAGCACCAACTGTATAAACTATTCAGTGATATGAGCGATGTTAGGCTGAGCCATACCGATTGCAGGTTATTGCGGGGCATTGGAGTGGAGCGGCCCGCAGGGCCGCGTCACACCAACGGTAGGACAGCGGGATAGCAGGACAATGGATAATGGGACAGCGGGATAGCGGGACAGCAGGATAGCGAGATAGCGGGATAGCGGGATAGCGGGACAGCAGCGGGAGTGTCGGGAGTGTCAGGAGTCCAGGCTGGGAGATGCCGAGCAGCATGACCGCAGCGGCATAGAGTAGAGTAGAGGTCGTCTTTGTCAGTTCATGAAGATCGTCTTCGAGGTCTTGGGCTGCAGGACCACATTTCCCTTCGAGTCTCACCCTGGCCGGTACATCTGGTGACAAGAGCGTGATTCGCGCTCCAACCTACAGCTCTGATAGCCCATCTTCCCCCTCCTCTATCCCTCCAACTCCGTCCGACGACGAAGACTCAGACGTCAAAAGAACCTCCCCAACACTATGTTTCACCTCAGCTCCAAACACCTTCACCGACAGACGACGCCGCTCAAGCAGTGCAACAACCATAACATCCAACGCCTTCTCCCTCAGACCAGCCCTCTTCTCCCCACCCACAGCGGAAACACCGGAAGCGGACGAAAGACGCCCGAGATCACCCGACACCCCTCTAACCAGCCGCACCAGTCGTATACAATCCCACGGCATACACGGAGCACCGAAACGCCCACCTAGAAATATACCACCCCACTTACCCCAACCCTCCGCCCTACAACCCTTTCTTGCTGTCCGCCCACGAGCCCTTCCTCCCAACAGACCCGCCATGACAGAAAACCCACCCACCACAGATATGTTCTTCGGTGACGAAGACAATCCGACGATGTGGTTCGCCGAGTTCCAGAGAATGCTACCCCTTGCTTGGACAGACAATGAAAAAGTCTCGCATTTCGCCAACCACATTGTCCCAAACAGCTATGCATCGGACTGGCTCGACACTCTTGCGCGGAATGACCTAGCCACCCTCGCCAGTGTACGCGCAGCGTTCAATATCAGATGGCCGCCACCCGAGCGCCCGAAGTTCTCGCGGGCAGAACAGATGGAATGGATTAGGGAGCAGGTGCTCACAGAGGAGAGTATTGGCAAATGGATCACACCATCAGACAAACGAAAAGCCGACTACGGCCAAAACATCTGGGCTAATGAGGTGGCGAAAGCCGCAATAACCATGGGAGATACAGCGGGATTCCTCATTGACTGCGTGGTTGATGGTATCCCAAACCTACTCAAGGACCACCTTTCGTGCCGATACGATACCTGGGAGGAATTCAAGAAGGACGTGCGAAGCGTCACACCCCACAAGATCAAACGGGGGAAAGAGACGCGAGAGCACGAACGTACGAGAGATGCAGAAATAGCCCAGCTCCGTGCCCAAACCTCAGCAACGGCAGCGACACTCCAAACCACCATTGCACAACTCTCCAGCCTCCACCTGTCCCCAGCGACATACAACGCACGCTCCTCGGCACCGAACCGAAACACCCACCCAATCACCATCCAGTTCAACCTTCCCAATCAGCACCAACCATATAGTGCCCCGGGGCTAGAACCAGGAAACTGGCTACCGAAGCGGCCCGCACTGACCAAGGAATTGATATTGGAACGGGTATCGGCGATCCCACAACGCCCCTTGTCCAATGAGGGCAAACAGCAATACAAAGCGGACATCGACGCATGGCACACTGCCCATGGAAGAGATGCCGTCCCGTCACTGTCCCGACCTTACCCAATAACCCCAGGCACAGCACCGCCTGGATCTGGCGAGTGCTTTGACTGTGGAATGATCACCGAACCCCGACACATGAGTGGGAACTGCGATATCAAGGCCCACCTCCCACCCCTCGAGACCAGGTGGCGGCAAATAGTGATGGGAACACTACGCAGAGTCGCCCAACCCCGAATCCAACCCACCCCCATCCGATACGTGTGGTCTGCACCGCAACCGCAACTCACCTACCAACAAACCCAGGCACCGGTTCTAATGGTGGACACGCATGAGGATGACACCACACAAGACACGGCACGCTGGAGCAACCCCCTGGACAACGAATGGGATTCAAACTGGCACCAATCGGAAAACGACCAAGGGTTACAGTACCACACGGGCCAGCCGTAACCCATCCGCAATGGCCACATTTCCTGCCACCTCCGAGCCCTGCCATTCCTAACACCCCTACATACGATAGACCCGCACATACTATAAATACTACTACTTCGCTCCTTCCCATACCTACGAAAATAACCCACAATGCCCCGAATGGTCCTAACCATATAGCACAAGGAAACGGTGATGTAACCACTCCTAACAAAGATGCGACTGATGTGTACTTGGTGGATGAACTAGGAAAACCGATCGTCATGCGCACCAGCAACCCTTTCCTAGCAACACCATGCCTACAAGGCCCGAAAGGGGAGCGAGTACGCTTCCTCGCAATGATCGACAACGGAGCAATGATCAATGCAATTGATACCACAGCGTACATGCGTATTGCCCGAAGGCTCTTCCCGCTAAGTCCATCATCCCGAAAACTTCGGATGGCTAACGGATCCGTTGTCCTCTCAACGGGGGTCTGGACAGGCAGCTTGGAATGGGGCCCACTCACGGTCCAGACCTCACTCGAAGTATTTCCCAGTGGGGGCTCATGGCGTATGCTCATAGGTAAACCACTCTTAGAACAAATCAAAGCAACCCACGACTATGGTACAGACTCCATCACCGTCCCCATTAATACCTCCCATTACCGCATACATAACTTCGTACCCCACAATACTTTACCCACCCCATTCCTTCCCACTGCCATCTCACTCCCAGTCCGTACATACTTTCCTCCCACTTTTCCTACTGCCCACCGGCATGATGGACATGCAAGGGTACAACACGTCGCCACTGACAACTTTCTCCCACTATCACCAGAACGCACATTAGGCGAAGTACCATCACCGCTAACGCAAACACCTCATGACTCCATTTTTACCAGGTTAACAGAGAAAGGACCATTTCACCCCCCAAGGGTAAATGCAATCCTCAACGCTGTCCAAGTAGGCGCAACATCGCCAGAAGAATTGACGGAGGTGCGTGCCCTCCTGCATGAGTTCGCTGACATCTTTGCTCTCTCTGTAAAGGAAGTAAAACCGATACCAACCCTCAAGTATCGCCTAAACATCCCTGACGATGCAACGTTCTCGGTCAAAGTAAACTAGAAACCACTCAATTACGCACAAAAGGAATTCTACTTCCCAAAACTCAAGGAGTTCGAGGACGCCGGAGTCTTACGTCCAATACATGTCAGTAGGGTCAAGGCGGTACACCCGACAGTACTTGTGCAGAAAGCACATGAAACACCTGGCTTAACCATGGATGAGATATGCCAAGAAGTCAACGAACAATGTATTCTACTTGGTGAGCCACCAGACCCAAATGTACCACGACGCACTAGCACCCCTCCCTGTCAGACAACTCAATCCGACCAAGTGAGCCAGAGGAAACCAAAGTGGCACATCACACAGAACTTCAACCAACTGAGCCGCGTCTGCCAATCAGCCCAAATGCCACAGGGCGACCTACGAGCCAAGCAACAACGCCTAGCAGGTCACCAATACATCTGTGTCATCGATTTCGCCTCAGGGTTCTATGCCATCGAAGTCGAAGAAGAAAGTCAACCCTACCTGTGCATCTACACTGAGGGCGTTGGGTATCACGCCTACGCCTGAATGCCCATGGGCATTGCAGACGCACCACCGTGGTTCTGTGATATGACAGGCAGAGCGTTACATGACCTAACAACCTCAATACAGTTGGAAACATTCATAGATGACAATGCCCTAGCAGGCAATGACTTTACGAACATCCTGCAACGTCTACGGGTGTTCTTCGAACGATGCCGAGAACAAAACTTATCGGTCTCACCACAGAAAACACGCCTCTTCATGCAAGATATCGTATTCGGAGGGTCACGCGTTGGAAAAGATGGCATACGGCCCGATGTCGCAAAGCTGGAGGCAGTAGCCAATTGGCCCATACCACAGAACCTTCTAGACTTAATGAGATTCCTGGGCTTGACGGGCTACTTCAGATCCCTCGTTCAGGATTACTCACGAATAGCAGCACCGCTAACCGATCTACAGCGCAACCTAGACATACCACAGCCAGGCAAAGGAAAACGGAAATACCGCCAATTCTTACGTGACCGCAATCTAGCGCAGTACTGGACGACGAAACACACCAAAGCATTCACTCGACTCAAACGCATCCTACTTGAAGAACCAGTACTACGGGCACCCAAGTTCGACGGCACACCCTTCATCCTTATCACAGACGCATCAAAAGATGGATTCGGAGCAGTCCTCGCCCAACACTCCACCACCATCCTTCCCGATGGAGAAACGAAGACCACCACCCACCCCATCGGATACGCTTCCAAAAGAACCGCACCTGCAGAAGAACGGTATAAGCCATATGTACTTGAATTTGCTGCGCTGAAGTTCGGATTAGACCACTTCAGCGATACCATATGGGGCTTCCCTGTGGAAGTCGAAACGGATTGCAGAGCGATGAAGGATACACTGTGCAACGATGTCCTTAACCTCCACCATGCCAGATGGAAAGATGGCATACAAGGCTACCACCTCACCGCCATCCGGCACCGCTCAGGCACATCCAACACAGCCGCAGATGCGCTAAGCCGCATGTACACCGGAAAAGAACGCACTGCAGACGATGGAAGTGCTTGGCTAGTCTGTGAGGATTGGGAAGCATCGAAGGGCATTGTGAACGACCTCTTTGGGGTCCACACCGACGAAGTAACCTCCTCATTGTGCGAACGCTTCGCTGATGAACCTCTATTCCTAGAAATCGTCCAAGCCATCACCCACCGCGACGACCATAGAAATGAACGAGAACGCAACCGCGCACGCCGCAGAGCGGAAGGGTACGAGATAGCGGATGGGAAGCTCTGGCGCATCGCGGATGGCAAATCCATTCGCGCCAAACCATGGCTAGAATGCGTATCGCAATCAGAGGCAATTGAACTTGCGAAACTCGAACATGCTTCGAATGGGCACTGGGGCCGTGACTTAACCAAGCTACAACTGATGGACAGGGTCTACAGCCCGCGGTTAGACCAATCCGTCACCATCGCACTGCTCCAGTGCCCCCAGTGCAAGAATTTTGGCTCATCTCACCTTCACGCGCTAATGTATCCAATCACCCGCCGACACCCATTTGAGCTACTCGTCGCAGACTACCTCTCCCTTCCCAAAGGCAAGGGAGGATACCACACGGTCCTGCTCATCCTCGACACATACTCCCGCTTCACATGGGGCTTCAAGCTCAGAACCAACAGAACAGCCAAAACCACCCTTGACGGACTCAAATTCATCACCCACGCGTTCCGGCCCCCTGAGACGTTCATGACGGATGGCGGCTCCCACTTTAACAACGCAGACGTGCGCGCATGGTGTGAGGCCCAAAAAACCACACACCACGTTGTCGCAGCGTATGCCCCATGGGTCAATGGCTTAGTAGAAAACGCCAATGGGAAATTACTAGGACGCCTAAAGCGCCTCTGCAGCCCAAACCTCGGAGAAGATGACTACGAACGCACCAGACCCGAGGACATTACCAGGACCTGGCCTGACCACTTTGATGCCGCGATTCGTCAACTCAACGAGCGAATCATCCCATCACTCCAGTTCTCGCCCAAGGAACTCCTCCTTGGACTCATAGTCAACACCTCACGTACATCGCCGTCCACACTCGCGTCAGAACCAACCCAGCACGACATAATAGTACAAACTGCATACGTCGACCAACAGCGCCTCGACGGGGAAAGCCGAGCCGCCTTACACGCAGTCAAACGGAAAGCTGCGTTTGACCGCAAAGTGCTACGGACCAACGCAGGGGAGGTGATATTCGAAACGGACCAACTCATTCAGGTCTACGACAACTCCCTAGACACCACACTCTCCACCACGCGCAAACTCCTTCCCCAATGGTCAGCACCGCGACGCGTCGTACGGCGGGTAGGCAATTCGTACACACTAAAAACCCTTGAAGGGTTCCCAGTCCCCGGCCGGTTCCACGCAAGACGCCTCCGTGAGTTCATACCGCGGTCAGGCACCAACCTAGCGATCGACGAGGATGAGAGGGAGATGGACAGAGAGGAACGAGAGGACACACCGGGAGAGGAAGAGGAGACCACAGAGGACGAGGAAAGTGACGGCGTTGAAAGCGAAACAGGGTAAACAGGGTGTGGGCGAACCAGGAGGTTCGCATTCTGTGGGGGGGGTAGATGGAGCGGAGCGGCCCGCAGGGCTGCGTCACACCAACGGTAGGACAGCGGGATAGCAGGACAGCGGACAGCGGGATAGCAGGACAATGGATAACGGGACAGCGGGATAGCGGGACAGCAGGATAGCGAGATAGTGGGATAGCGGGATAGCGGGACAGCAGCGGGAGTGTCGGGAGTGTCAGGAGTCCAGGCCGGGAGATGCCGAGCAGCATGACCGCAGCGGCATAGAGTAGAGTAGAGGTCGTCTTTGTCAGTTCACGAAGATCATCTTCGAGGTCTTGGGCTGCAGGACCACATTTCCCTTCGAGTCTCACCCTGGCCGGTACAACACCTTTGAGGAAAATGTCCTGTCCAACGAAGTTGCAAAGCATGCGAAGGACTGAAGATAGTTTAGTCGTCACGTTGGGTTCGTCTACAATAACCTCACCAGAGGCTGCTTTGGCATATGATAGCGAATCGAATATCTACAGGTTGTTGTCTATTCTGCTGTTAAACCATACATATTTGAAGACTTACTTGGATAATTTGGTTAGCGTCGGGACATTGAACCTCAATCGGGTGGGAAGATGGCTTTGCATCGAGGGCAAGGGCGTCATTTAGACGTTTGGTAATGAACTTGGAGTCGACCTTCCATTCGGGGTAGAGACTAAACAAGGATCAAATGATAGACTACATATAGCTGAAGCGGTCTTACTGGTCTGGATTTGCAGAGTCAACAAAGCACAAAGCCAAGGACTAAGACGTACCGACGATGATGACTTCACCCATCTTGATAGTGTGAAGATAATCTCTAAAACTGTGAAAGTGTACACATACCAAGGTGGCAAAGCCTTCGTTCAGATACAAGTAGTCCCACCACTCCATCGTGGCAATGTTTCCAAACCTCGAGGGAAGTTTGAGCACTATACAATACCATGACGAACAGATTTACTGACCACATATGGGCCACTTCGTGAGATTGGAAGACGGTGACACGTTGCTTCGTCGCCGTATCGGGGCGATCCGAATCCATAAGAAATGCACTTGTACGTCCAGTGATAAGCCCCTAGAAATCTCGTAAGGGTCCAGAATGATACCGATTACTTGAAGTTGTTACCCAGTTCTCCATTGCGCCGAAGTCAAAGTCATGGACCTTTAGAGCATTCATTCGTGATGACTCGAATACAAACGTGTGTCTTACCACCAGGGTGTCCAGTTTCGGGAGTGGATACTCGATGTCGAAAATTTGCTCGTAGATGGGAAGGACTTTAGTCTTTACTTCGAGGGCATACTGAGCCCGAGCGATGATATCCGGAGTCCCTAACAAGACATGACAAATCAACATCACCTGCGAAAGCGAGCATACTTACCATACATACGGAGTGGTCGAACTTTCCCCGTCAACGGGCTCTTGTACGAGCTCTGCAGATGACCGAATTGCCCATTGGCATAGGCTACAAGGTAGGTTGACATCTAGCAGTTTATCAGCGCTCAAAAACGAGGATACCTCTAGATCATCTCACGAGGGGAGTGGTATTGAACTTTGTGATCTTCCATTCATCTTTCCTCTGCTCCTCGGTGCCGAGCGCAGCAAATATCTTTGCTAGAGATGCACCGTCGTAGTTTCCTGTTTCTGGCTTGTAAACCTCCTCAGAAGTAACAGACATATTGCTTAGATTGGTGGTATTCATGCGGGATATCATTGTGATCGTAAATCTGGCCTTGAGTGAGGGTTCATCCCAGCAAGGGAACGCACGTCGAGCAGCGGTAGGCTTATGCGTTGGATGCATTCGGATCAAATGATTCTTGAATGCAGGAGTGATAGATCAACACACCGCAAACTGCGTGAGACTGTACACCTTCTTTTCGCCACCATCCTCGTATGTGCACTTGTAGTATCCCATCATTGCACCAGTCAGTTTTCCTGCAAAGGCGATAGTTAAGGTAGCAGCGGAACCTGCGAGAAGCGCTGTAGGGAAGTCGAGAGTACACCGCTCTGCTTCAGAATCAAATGACCTGGATATGTTGATCTGTTGCATCCTGAGATCATGAGAGAACAACGATATGTCGGACAATTCTAGTTCTGCCACATTGAAGGTGAGAGCAGAAGTCTTTTCCTTGACCTCCAATCTATAGTATTTTGTGAGGATGGACATGTTATTATGGAAAATATAGAGTCTACTTGCCTGATCTTTACCAGGCCCTCAAAGATCTCCTTCTTAAGGTCCGTCTTTATGGTAAGATCATAATGAGTCGGCTGGACATTCGATGGCAAGCGGAAATCGCTGCTGGACATCACTGAGGTGGAGAACAATGGCGTGTTTTCTGGGGAGCCGTAGTGATCTGAGTGTTGTAAGGTTCGGCCGCCGTGGCTTTCAAGGAATAACTTTGCCACTATTACTATTCGGTAGCTTGAATATTGCCTTTCTTATGGCGAGTTGAAAGGTCCAGAAACAGACATGGCAGTCACGTTATCTGGTGGACATGGCACCCGCCGCTTTATCGACGGCTCGCGACGGCTTGCCTCTTTGCCTCATTAGGACAGACTAGTCACCAGTCTAGAAAAAGGCTTGCCCTTGTCATTCATGCCAATAATCCGGTTGCCGCGTACAGGAAGTTGAAACTTGACCCTTCATCTCCAATTCCAACATACCAAGTAAGCGGACTGGGTTCCAGTAGTTTCACTGCCCTGTGGACACGCGCCAGGCGCATCCATCTGCGAGACTAAAGCGCTGACGCCCGAGAACGTCACCATCCCCGTGGTCCCCAACATCCCCGTAGTACCCTGACGATCCACCCGATGATCCGCTAGGGTCCATGACAGGCTCAACCATTTTGGGATTCTGTCACCTGACGTGCGGAAGAGATCGACCTCTGGTTCTCGTGGCCCTGACGCCACCCTCCAAACATACACGCTACTCTACAGGATTCACCATCACCGAATACGCCGTGCGACACCGGTCTTGGTCTTTGGTTGTGCACGCGCAGACTACCCTCCACCCAGCCCGCGCGCGTCACTTGCCCATCCTCATCCGTGCGAACGGTGAGCCGAATCACGGGTTATGCCCTGAAGCACATAGCGCCTTACAACCATCTCGCCCCGCCGACGTCACATGCGCTCGCTCGCGACGTCCCCACAAATATTCAACGCCTTCAAACACCGCATCCTGCCTACCAACAACCATGGCATCCGACGCACGCGCCTCCTTGCGCGAGGTGGTGGTTGAAATACGGGACCCCGGATGGTCAACGAGGTCTCGTGACTCTCGTCTCGAGCGATCGGGCCTGAAAAAAACGCGCAAGTTCATCGTCGGTCATGTCCTACACGTGATCCGACGACGTCACTTTGTGCGAGCGTGCGTGTAAGCGGACGATGCGATGAGATACCAGTGGCCCCGGTACGCGTCGCGGATTGGCAGAGCTGTGGCAGGGCACAACCTCACCTCACCTGGTCCAACGTCTTCCGACTGCGAAAAGTGTCAAATCCTGGGCCAGCGCGCGCAAGCTGGTTCGTACTGATACTGTATGTCCAGTACATCGTTGTTGGCGGCATCAACCAGAATTGACATGTGATCCGCGCGCGTAATGGAGAGCGTGTGTAAATCGAAAAAAAAGAAAAGTTTAGGGAGAGTGCGTTTGCTTGGGAGCGAATCGTGTACCCCTGCGCGAAAGAGGTGATCGCCTCGCATCCTGGGTCGCGACGCGTGCTTGGGAAAACCAGGGTGATGCTTTCTGACCGGAGCATGATTCCAGCAGTGGCACGAACCATTGTGTTGGTCGACATCGAGATGTGGCACGCCAAGTCCAAGAACGGGGTCTCGCTCCATAATCCATTTGGCAAATGCACACACACAAGGGGTCCAAAGACAAATTGGGCTCCTCACTCCAAAACGAGCAAGGAGCAGGCAGCTTTCATGGAGCACTGTGACCATTGGCGGCCACACCCCTGCGCTGTGCAAATGATGTGTAGATTGTGTTGCCACGCGCGCATGGATCAGTGGCTTTGAAAAGTGCCGTTGGAACTGCGCGGATGGTTATCCTTGGTCTAAAAGTGCCATAGAGACCACCCGCACGGCGCCGATCGATCGTCACGCATTCGAGTATATCATTCCGATTGTGGTTGCAGAACGTATGGGTCCTTCTGACAAGTCTCGCCGACCTGGTGGATCGCTAGGAACATCTACACGACGGGGGTTCAAGCGAGACCTTGCAACATCCGTTTTGCAGACTCCCACCCACAGGACGGGTGCCACGACGTTCTTTCGCTGACTGAACAGGCCACCATGTTGATAAATGGGAGAAAGGGGTCAAAGGCTCGCGTGCACAAACGTCCACAACCTCATGTAGGTAATACAGCCACTGGGGCCCTGGGCCCTGGATCCCTGAATAATGATGTCATCTCCACGATTATCGTACCATTCCATGATAAATGCATCAAACGTATCTGGCAGCCATCTGTGACAAGCCAATAGATCTCTCACACACAAGGAAGACGTCACGCGCGATAATCAATGATCTCGCTGGATCGAGTACCCTCGAGGCGTGAACACACAGGCGCGTGCTCAAGAATGTTGATGATGACGACGACGACGTTCTAGCCCACTAGGCCAGGCCAGCCATGACATAGACATAGATCGTATCTGTACGCTGTGTGGAGCACGAAACAAAGAGGCCAGGGTACCACTTTGCAGTGCACACCAAGGTACAAACACGCTTTGAAAACCACCGCTGTGCAGCAAAGATCAAATTCAACCGTTCTGACGCGTGTTCCAGGGCCCCTACGCAGGCGTAAGAACGGGTCATACCACGAACGAAACGCGTCATCGTTTGAAAAACAAAGCCTACTTGCAAACTTTGTCTCGATGGCTGACTCGGATCGATCGGCCGACGAAAAAGAAGGATGTCATTTGAAAGTAGGAGCACATTAAAAAGTGAGACTTCGCTGGACGTAATAAAACTTGTCAAGAATCCGGTCGAGCTTCGTTTCGATCGCTGCCATTGCGATATGCACATTAATTGCTGCGTCCGGAACGGATCATCCGTGGTGCGTATGCACGTTTACGTTTTGCGTGGAACGTCGTGCCGTCCAGGTGAGCTGTAGACTCGGACATGACGGCCCACACAAGGCCAAAAAAAAAGGTAGGATGCGAGGGACGAGATGACGAGGGACGTCAGACGTGACGCGTATGCGGGACCTGTTCGTAGACACGGGTACGCTCGTCCGAGGGATGCGGGGTCACCGGTGACCAGTGACATGGAGCCATATGTTCTCGTCGTGTCAAAAAGGCAATGCCCCTTCGACCTTGGCATGCACGCGTTCGAGTTGCCTGGCGTATCGAACATCGGATGACCGTGACGATGGCTGTCCACAAACGCAAGAGTACGCTGAATATTGAATCTCGAATCTCGATCAAGGACCGCGGACGCCCGGACATCGAGATATTGTCAACATACGTAGGAGCCCTAGGACTCGGAACGATGTGACGGTCGACGCCACGACAGTGGCACTTGCCACTAACAGGTCAAGTCGCAGTCCGAGATCAGCGATTCGGTGGACACGGCCTGGGCCACCCAGTCTTGCCAGACTTTTGGCGTGCTACGATCGCAATGCAAACCTGCGGCCCGGGTATGCGGGGAAGGAGCCAACGTGTCGGGACTTACGAGACCCAAACACAGCCAGGTGACAGTGCGGACCGTTGATGCTAAAGAAGATCGTGATGCCAAACCTGTACCTTTTTTCAATACATACGTCCCACGATCCCACGATGTGTGGGGAAGGAAGTAACGTGAGCGCTTCGGAACTTGGAATCGGTGGGACAACATGAGACTCGAGCACGGCTTTTCTGTCCATGCACTGTTCAATATGTATGCGCGATATGAGCGATGGACGCCAACGCCGTGCCAGTAGTACGTGCCTTGGTAGGGTGCGTGCGACACGACCATTGAGATCGCATATGCAACACCTGCGCTTTTAAATTGAACCACGATGCATCCCCACGATGTGGGGAAGAGAAGAACCACCTCGAAAGCGTCCAAACCTCATGGTATGTGGCACTGAAAACCCCCGGAACTTGGCCATGAAAGACATGCATAGGAGCCTAGAACGCCTTTATTGAGTACGGGTGTGACACGAGAAGGGGGACGTTGTGCCATGAGATAGGACCATGCCAGTGACCATGAACCATCCTCATTGAATGGCTCCTCGTTTCGGCTGGTCTGGTGACCAGACCGTCTGAACGACAAGCTATGGTTCATGGCCTCGGAGCTTTGTGAAGTTGGAGTGTATACTGTGTGTTGATAGACGGACATGAGAGGGACATTTCATAGGTGTGGGGCTCAACATGGATATGAAAGCTAGTTAATCGTGGCCTTGTCTATGTCTAAACCAGGGTTAACGCGTGGGAATGCACCAATTCTGGAATCAGTGTGAAAGTAGAAAGATATCTCGGAGTAGAGGAGGTCGGAAAAAATCATGAGGGCACAGGTATCAATCGTTGATAGTATCGGCATAGAGCCACCAAGGGTAAAAAAATATGTACCACGTAGACACGAACAAACGAAAACGACGTGGGAAAACCGTACAGGTACCTCCAAGTACGACCACGAAAAAAAGGGGAGAGGGTACAAGGTGGCGACGAAAACAGAAACGAAAGAAACGAAAGACGATGAACGACGAAACGTGTGCATCTAACCGTATCTTCACCCCCGCCCTCACTGTCCAAACGAACTCCCGCTCCTTCCTCGCCCCATCCAATTCGCACTCAACCCACCCTGCATCGAACCTCCATCACCTCCCCACATCGGCGCCGAATCACTCCTCGACCGTAACCCCACCTTGCCGCCCAGACCGGTACGAACGCCAACACCCGTACTCGTCGTCGTCGACGTCCCACCTGTCAACGACATTGGCGAAGGCAACTTGGCATCCTCCCCCGTATCACTAGGTACAACATCCATTTCCTCCCCCGTTCGCAATCCTTCCGGCCCGTCCTTGACTCTATCGCTTTCGGTTCGCGCACGCTTCTCCACACGTCCGTCATCGTTCGTGTCGAGCGTCAGTGTGATGCTGGGCTGTTTCGGTATACGCGCACCGAGGTGGCTCTGACTCCTCGTGTGCCCCGATCCGTGGCTGAAATAGTTGGGCACGAAATCGGACACCGTGGGGGAGGACGAAGGTGTGTGAAAGGAGTGGGAAATCTGAGAGGGACCCGTGGTGATCGAGTTGGGCATAGTGAGTGTGGGGAGGATCGTCTGTGCGTTTAGATTGGAGTGAGTTTGTGATTCACGAGACGGCGAACGAGAGTGTGAGTTGGGGTAGATTGAGGGCGACGTCGGCGAGGTGATGAAAATGTTTGGTGAATGTGGATGACGCGTAAATGGATGTGGTGAGGGTGAACGGGATGGCGAATGGATCGGCATCGACATGGGAGAGGAAGAAGTTTCAAAAGACAATGCAAGCTCGTGAAGCTCTTGTAGGATGCTCGGCGGGACTGATCATCCTGCTCAGTATGCAAACACAAGGACAAAACCAAAACTTACTTCCGTCTGGCTCTCTATCCATGGTCATACTTGCTGTTGTGCCACTACTCGACACTGGACCCGCACTGACGGCACCCTTTCCGGTAGCATCCACCAGCGCCTTGACAATGCCAACCAGCTTCTCGACTCTTTGCCTCTCCTTGGTGATCTCGCCCTCTGCCCAATGCTTCCACTCCTCTCCAGGCGGTGCCTCAACAGTGTTGAACGCAAGGCCGGGTACGTTCAACCCGCCACCTGCCCAAAAATTAAAGCGTGAACTCTGGGCGTCCCATTCTTCACCGCCTTGACCCCCACCCATTCCAATACCTATCATGGACATGGATGCATTCATGCCATCATCATCTTCCCAGTCGACATCCCTTTCACCATCATCACCTCCCAAATTTGACGACGACCTCGAGTGCGTAAGGACATGCCCCCCGACATGACTGTTGGGTGAAATATGAGACTGCGAACCTTGAGAGGATGTCCCGAAATTCGGCGAGATTGTCGCTGGTCCATGATTGGCTGCAGATGACCCATGTTGAGGAATACGACTGCTTAGTGATCTGACTTCTCGCCAGAGCGCGCAGTTCTCTTGACGGAGTTCGGATAGAAGGCGCTGAACTTCCCCTGGAAGTTCGACGCTATTTGAAGACACGGTCAGCGCTCTTCTCACGTGCAGACGAGATAGGAGATATGCCTCACCGGCTCTTTTCTCTCGGGTCGGGTTCTAACGCCTTGCGCTTTATTGCTTCTAGTAAATCTGGACGGCCACGTAGAAACTTTGGATGGGAAAACTCCCAAGTTTGGGAAGCAGAGGAAGCGCGTTGAGCGCGCGGTGTCTATCGTGATGGTAACGGTGATCGCGAGTCGTGTATTTACGTTTTGGTGATCCGTATGCAAAAGGGAATGAAATTGAAAGACAGCGCGAGCAAAATATACGATCATTACGACCAAGATGGGGCATGATGTGACTGAAGGTGACGCACCCTATTGATCTTATGAAACCCATACATATTGAGTTGACGGACAAAGGACGAAAACTGCGCATATAGTCAGCATCGAGATAAGAAAAACGATATACAGGAGACTGACGTTGTTGTGCTTGAAATGTGCCCCGAGTATGCTCCTACTGAACTCGCCGGCATTAGACACGACGAAGCTAGGCATCGAATTGACGTTTGAGCATCTCCGAGGATGAGCACGAAATGAACAAGTACCTTGTTCCTAATTCCGTCCATGCGATGAAATGCTGCGATTTAGCATCGTTGATCATGCTATGGGGAAACCGATTGGTTATCGCGCCCCAAGTAACGTGAGGGGCATAACCTACTGATAGAGTTTTGTTACAAAGTTATTGGTGCCGGCAGACTTGGCCATCACGTTCTGCGCTTGTTGATTGGAAGACCCAGATGCCTTTGAGTTTGCATTGCCTAGAGGAAATGGAATCAGGACGATGGAGAGACCGAAAATTGAAAACCAAGTTCACCAGAAAACGAGCCAGAGGGGCTGCCCAAATCGTCGTCTGAGGCATCAAATGGAGGGCCTGCGCTATCAAGTTCGTCGTAAGGGGATGCGGGACCGATTTCATGGGAACGTTGTGGAGAGTGTGACTGAGAGATGGAGGGATGGGAATGGGAATGGGAGAGGGGACGAGAGTGGGGATGGGAAGGGTTGGATGAAGGAGAAGACGGGGAGGAGGTGGGGAGAGGGGGAGAGGATGCGGTCGTTGTGATTATGGGATGGGGCAGGGCGTGCTGGCCAGCCTGACCAGTCCGCGATGAAACGTAGGAGTGGGACTGTGAATGCTGGTGCATGCCGTGTGCAGCGGGGGAAGCCGACGTCGAGACGGGGAGAGAGTTTGTGAGGCTACGTTTTCGGGGCACGCTTTTCTGTGGAGCGAGCTCTGAGGAAGAGGGGCTGTGTGATCCGGTGCTGGGTCGTCCCCGAGAGAGAGTGGGGTCAGGGGTGGGGTCGTCAAAGCCGAAGTTGAACTGGGGCTGGGGCGAGAGCAGAGGCATGGATGGGGGCGAGACGGGAGTTATTGGGGAGATGGAGGAGCTAGTTGAGTGGGAGTGGGAGTGGTGAGGTTGACGGGGGATCTGGTGAGCATGAAGCTGGTGTGGATGGAGCTGGGCGGGCTGTGTTTGGTGAGGCGCGATGGGGGAGAGCGACGGAGGCGATGCGACAGAGAGCCCACTGAGATTGAGGGTCAGGCCGGACGGGGTCTGACGTGAATCCGTGCTGGGCGACGTCTGGGAGGGAGTGTGTGCCGGAAAGTAAAAGGTGCCTGGGGAGACGGGGGAGGGGAAGGGGACAGCGGAGGACTGCTGTGGCGTCAGGAGGTGGGGTGGCCAGACGCGCTGGGAGGAGACGGGCGGGTGAGATGGCTGATGGGAATAGTCCATCTCACAGGGAACTGGGGGATGGGTCGAGTGGAAGATGCCCCCTCTTGTAGGATGAGTCGCCCTCGTACACCGCCTTTGCAGAGTCGTTTCCTTTTCTGGTCGCGCGGCATCCCTCGCTTTGTTACAGCTTGGTAGTCCACAGCTTTGCCCATTCCTGTATGCACTTTGCCCAAACGCTCTCGCTGATCCCAGCCCACCCCTCCCCGTGTGCTACCCCACGCCATCAAAACGTGTCAGATTGCTCGTCCATGTCCCGGATCACTTCACACTCCCCTTCGCTTCCATCCCCCCTTGATGTTATCCCATTTACTATGACGCCACTATTCAAGTCACCGTAACATCACAGGCAAGATGAGTCCCTGAAACGCCGCAGCACCGTCTCCACGAGTCCGAACAAGGTAAGCTCCGCGGTCTCAACCACGCGTCTCTCCACCCACAAAACACATTGACCTCGTCCGTTCTGTCGTTCGATCGAGCATAAACTATCGTGCTCCCAAATACAGATGGCCCCTCCCGCGAGTCACCTCGTGGAGTATCCGGCATCTGCCTGCTCACAGGCAAACACGACTCGCACCAGATTCATGACTTCCACATCTCAGAGATCCTCTCGCTTCGGGCCGCCCGTTCGTCTTCATATCCCGCTGCCTATAGGCAAACCGGTGCCAACCGTTGGGCGCAATTCGTTTATCCCTAGGTTCCACAATCGATCACATGGAGCGACCAACCCATCGCACATCCGCTTCCAACAAGCATGGAAAACACCCCTTCCATTCGTTCGTCCAAGTACGTGCTCCACGCGTCCCCTAAGCTCTTGCCTACGTCTCTCACCCTCCCCTCGCCGACGATTCTCTTGGTAGGGTCAGTGTCACCACCTCAAGACGACCTCCCCGTCCAACGCGAGTGACCCGCCTGTCGATCGTCCCGACTCTTACGTCCCTCATGGCCGAACTCCGCTCGATAACGCATTCCCTGTCGGCGATCACGACACGCACACTCGGTGCAAGGATGACCAATTGATTCGTCGGATCTTACATTCCATGTCCGCTATACACGACGGAACAGACTATTTGCATGCGTAGACGGTGCTGCGACTCGCTCTCTTGACAGCCTTTGTCGCACCATTGTACGACATCTCGCAAGCGTAATGGCCAAACGTGTATTGACGCTCGAGAGGACGGCATACCGGAATCACGTGTCCGTAACCTTGAGGAAAGTATTTGAATAACCGACGCGATCGAACGCCCAACGTTCAACGCCTCGACCCTCGTGCGACAGCCGATCAACTCACAAACACCATCCGCACGCAGCGTTCCCGTAGGGTCTTGATTGACCAGGAGAGGCGATGTCCCACATTACGAGTAGCTAGCATTACAACTACGACGGGCATGGACTATACCAAGGTCCTCTGGTAACTGCACTCCAGTACGAACAAATCCAGACTCCACAAAATTCCAGCGGGGATTGATGGCTGTGACAGATGAAATAATATTCCTAGGCTTGGTCCTGTAGGACAGGTTTACGAACCAAGAATGCGTGGGAAAACCAAATCTGACGTCCGTGGGAAGTCTTGGATTGACTTATGTGTGACCTAACCTTAACCAGAGGATAGGGTCTCGGCATGCGCGGCATAGGTGCGCAGAAATGCTTGTGAGTTTACGCTTTCGTTACCATGCTGGCCCATCAGTCATTTCGTCCAGGGATGCCCGGAGGTAATGCTATGTTGTAAACGATATCATTTATACCAAAGCATTACATAGTTGGAACTGCACAATGGCGAGTAGTACAAACAAAAGCAAATACCCGGGATTCCAAGATCGCAACCACATTTTGAATACCGACGATTCCCACCTATCGTCGAGCACCTTTTTCCTGATCCTAATTGCGTCCCAAATCAAAAAGAGAACGTTTACCCAAACTATTTCGAGTTTTTAACCCAGGCTATGTGCAATGGCATCTGCAAGATACCTTGCACACGTTTGAACCCATCTCCGTGGGATCAACGCCGAGACATGTACTGGACAGGGGAAGTTTTCGTGAGTCCTTGTCAACGCACACAATGCCTCGGATGATGAAGTCACGTTGTATTCAAAGTCGAACGTGGCGACACCGCAAGCACCCGCAACGAGCTCGTTGCGTACAAGACACTCCGAGGGTGTCAAGGGCATACCTGAATGTTATCAGGCTGTCCCATTCCAAGAACATGGCCCTATTCCTACCGTTTATGCTCTCGGCCGGAAACTGGCGGAGCGGCCACGATCTGTTACTGACGTGGGTTGTGCTGATCGGGTACAGGTTCGGATGGTAAAGTAGGTACGCGACAAGGACGATGAGTGCACTTGAGCTGCCACCCCAGGACGACTCGACGCACTATTCTTTTACTTGCTGTCCCTCAGCCAAGCACGGACGGGGCAGGCTCACCTTGGCGGCGTGCAAAGGGAGAGAGAGACTATCAGAAGATTCAGAACGCTGGCATCTTCATCGCCATTCGTTGGACCGTCGAGGATGTCTTGTTGTTGAAGACGCCGGAGACGGACTGGGCTGGGTCCACTGTGCATGTCACGCCACGCAAGATCGCACGAATCCCGTTTGATAGGTTTCCTACCCGCTTACGGCAGACGTCTGAAGGTTCCCGATATCGTTTGGTTGTCACGTCCTCATGGGGACCTCGCGTTCCTCTTGGCCTGTCACACTGCCACGGGAAAACGAGCTACTTTTGGAAGAAATGATCAATAATGTGGCGGGAATGCTTCTTGCGGGGTACAGGAGCGTCATCGTCGTCGCAACGATGTGGTCGACGCGCCAGGAGTCATTGAGGACGTTTATAAGGCTGTTTAGTGATGGCACAGTTCCAGACGGTACGCGATCGGGCTAACAAGCCTTGGCCCCGTTCGGCAGCCCTCGGTTTGCCTCCGCTTCGTTTCGTTTTCGTTCGTTTCGAGTTCCCACCCGTTTCCTACTTGCTTACGGCAGACGTCTCGGCCTCCCACACTGCAGCGGGAAACGAGCCAAGGCTTTCGGAAGAATTGCGGGGGGCGTGGCGTCATCGCAACGATGTGGTCGATATTGGACATGGGTTATGGCAAGGTGTTAGTTAGTAGGCTGACTGCAAAAGCCTTGCACCGTGCCGTCGAGCCGCTTCGGGACTCTGGCGTATCCATCTTTTCTCGCGTTCCTTTTATCGACGTTGGGTTCTGAAGCGTCGTACTGGAATGCCCGACGCTGTAGACCATTCAGGGACGAGCTTGTCAAAGATATTTCCGCATGCAGCTACATTCGATTTCGTGGACCAGTGGGCCTTTGACTGAACAACGAGCCGCCGTATCGCATCCACCGTAGTCCTCTACAGCAGACGGCCGTTCCTTCTTCCATTTCGTAATAAATCTGCATGGACGTTCCGCCACCCCCTCCCCGACCGCCACCTCCTTCTGGTTGAACGGCATTATTATTCCTGTTATATCTCGCCACTTGCTCTCACTTGCATTCATTCACACGCATACATTCAGCCTGGACACGTTGGCAGAGCAGAAGAAAAGGGGAAAGTTTAAAGAGAAAATTTCTCATTTGCATATTGAGGGTACCGCACTGAATACTGCATGTAATGCCAAGTGTAAGAGCAAGACTCACAAAGGAACAACAACACGTAGAAAAACCAGCCCCAATCGAGATCAAGGCTGAATCCTTTGAACGCACAAAAAAGTGGGAATGAATTCAAAGTCAAAGATATCAGGGGTGACGACAGGAAAGCAGACAAGGATTAAACGAGGTATGGGGAAAGAGGAAAACGCGGGGGGTCATCCGAGAACGTCAACGTCCACAACCCCTTCAGTTCCACGAGCTAGCAGCCATCATGCTCGGCGAATGTGGAGGCGAGCTCGACTGGAAATACGCAGACTGGGATGGAGACGCCAACGAACCAGGCGGGAAAAGAGGAACCGTTGGCACGAGCTCGAAAACGTGCTGCGCGATCGCCCGCGGTCGGCCAGGTTGTACGGTCTGACCCAAGGGTTCGGGTGCAGACATGACAGCATGGATTCGAGGGTCGAGATTCATCGTCTGCTCCAACCCTTCGGCACCCGCGGCGGCGGCTGTGCCGGAAGTGCCACGGCCATCCCAGATGCACCGAATCTCATTTCCAGGAATGATCTGGGCAAGGAGACCGGTCGAGACGTGTCTGACTTCGATGAATCGTGAGTCAAACAGGAGAATGTACGGCCAGTGCATGGCAACACGCTCTGCGGTGCCCTCCCACTCAATCGTTCCTGTAGAGCGGCTTGGCGCCCCATGTTTGTTCACGTAAATACCGAATTCTATGACCAAGTGAGCAACTGGACTGGATGATTGTAACGATGGGCCATACCATCATAACACAACAAGAACTCATTTTCGACGCGGAACATACCCATTGGCTTACATGATTCGCAGCGTTTTGCCAGCCGCTCGTAACCGTCGTCGCGAAGCGGAATCGTAACACTCTTGAAGCTGGTGATCATGATGTCAGCAAAGTACACTCTTGGCATCAGTGAGTGAACATACTCGGTAAGATCCATAATTTCAAAACCTTTGGTGCAAAGGATCGCAATCTTTGCTTTCAAAAAGACCAAGTCGAACGATTCAGAGGGCAAGAAGAATTCCTGCCAAGAAAAAAAAAAGTTAACCCCAGAGAGAAAAAGATAACCACACTGCGAACCCTGTACAAACGGAACCACTCAGACCGAGCAGGTCGTATACCAAACCTCGACGTGAACGAAGCAGGCGCCTTGGATCGTTCGTTGATTTTCTCGACGACGGGCTCGAGCACACGGAAGACACTGTCCAACTACGAGAACATGAACAAGGATAATAGATTCCATCCATGAAAAAGACACACCCCCTTTTTCTTCATGTAAATAACCAGGGTCCGACCACCTTGATTACCGACGCTGAAGAAGTGGACGTCCCGCGTACCATTGACTCGTTGAGGGGTCTGTGATGTATGCGCGCTTTGCAGCGATGATGGAACAAGTGCTTCTATATGATAAGCGAATAGGGCCTACGCAAGTATCCTCTATATTTTCTGTGGTGCTATGATAGGATGGTAAACTTGCCTTGTCTGCCAGGACGAGGAACATCCCAAAGTCTTCCAACATCGCACATTGTGTAACCATTTTAAGGTGCAGCACCCGGCGCATAGCTGACACGAGCAGCGAGGTTAGATCTCCGACCACCAGCAACCAGAAAGCTTACATCTCGAGTCATGTCTGAAGCCAATCCATACTCCCTCTGCACATCCAATCGCAACGAGCGCCCTTCCATCTGTTGTAGCTGCAGGTGATGCTCGGTAAGAAAGCACAGTCGCACTTCAAGCAAATGACTCACTAAATGGCACAGAGCACGTCACCTTTCCGGTAAACGAATTTTCGTGGTTCCACGATGGCGCGGCTGCACTCGCCGAGATCGCGGGTACGAAGAAGGTATCCGTGCTCAGCGGCTCCATCTCAAATACCTTGTTGGACTCCTGGACAACCTTGCGCAATCCGATCGCTTCTTCCAGCTTTTGCTTCCACTCCGCACGCGCCTGGGGACTCTCTGTGAATAACGTGTATAGACCACCAAGTCTCCCGCTGTAATGGATTGTGCAGGGATACACAAGACGAGAGTCCCCCGCACTGTCAGGCATGCCGCTACCTGGTGTTTGGGGTCCACCGCCATCGACGTGTCTGTTACCACCAAGTCCTAGACGCAGAATCCCTGCACTTCGTTGCGTCGGCGGGTCCAAGAAGCTGGTAAGGTTTAATAGGTCCAAAGGAATAGGCTATGTGTGCTTTTTAGCTGTGAGGGCTACTAAATTGTTTGAGAACGACGAACCCTGCGATTGACATAATACTTTGTCACACCATCTTTCTCCTTCGTCTTCGTCAGGACCACTACATACCATTTGTCAACAACAAAAAAGGATAGGTGGATTATTATGACTTACGGTAATTGTCGAACAGGAGGACAAAGAGTTCAGTCCATCCATTCCACTCGAAACCGGTCTCCGGCTGTCTCAACAGTTTGCCAGCATGAACCAACGATCGATTTTCATTCAGCAAATCCATATCCTTGCGTCCAAGTTGGTCAACATTCAACAGGTACGAATGTCACCAGCATACTCACCACCGACTCTCCTGGTTTAAAAACGATATTCGAGTTGTAGCACCACAGTTGCACCTTTAGCTTCGCAGATTCGACGCCCGGCTCGCTGTCTTTTCCAAGTGCTTTGACGATCTCGAGAACCTGAGGAATGGCCTCGCGATCCTCGTGACCCGGTGGTGTCTCTTCGTATATGCTTTTCAGAAGCAACTCGTATCGCAGAAGTCGAGGAATGGGACGGTTGATGAAACTTTTCATGTCTAGACGATGGGAGTCTGAATGACGCGTACATTGCTATAGACGAGATCAATACGTCAGGAGGAACTCGCAAAGACAATATACATACGTCCACAAAGGTCTTGAACTCAAAGTTGTTGGCCATCTCATCAGCTATTCGATACGCTGCGATCGGGTAATTCGGAATGTACTCCAAGTAAGCTTCCCTGAAGCTCAACGCAGCATCGAACACCGCCGCTGTGACACTCTTGATGATGGGGTGTTCCTCGCGCTGGATCTCCTGCAACTGATCAAGCAACTTGCGGTGATGACCATAGATTTCTGCGAAATTGTGGAACACGTCTGTGATGAAGCTCTCCAACCTTTCCCGTGCAATGATGGGAGGGTCTTGCGTCCGCAGTGGTTGGATATACATCTGACAAAGTGAAATGCTCAGGGATTATTACATAGGTCACCAAGACATCATCTCGTACCATTTCGATATTTTCGAGATCCTTCACGTACCCCATCTCACCTTTGATCAACTCAAAGATGATCCTGAAAGTATGGTCAACTGCCAATACTTTTCTTAAATAGGAGGGCTACTTACGCCTGGCGTTTCGCCTCGGACTTGCTTAAACCTGCTCTCAATTCACTAGGAACCAGGTCGTGCCATTCCCACTTCCCGGTAGGGCCCTTACCCATGGCAGTCTGGAACGTACGCAGTTGAGCCACGTTCTGCAGATCCTTGATAGCATGGATAGCTTCTGCAAGGTAATACGCGTCTGGGTTGCCTTCCGTTGTTTCCTTCATGATCGCTTCGAGGGCAAGAGGATACTTTTGAAGATGCTCCGCAGGTCGTGACAGGAAATGCTTCAGGTCCAGACGTCGAGGCTCTTGCTGCCTCGCAGATTGGCGCGAACATTCCTACGAACCAAACAGAACCCACACAAAAATAAGCCAGAGTCGGTGGTATCAAGCGTAGATACCACCACGAACCTCGAGGAAGAGCCTCAGATTAGCATTCGCTTCGATCTCTTCCTTGAATCGCTTTTCGGCTAAAGGGAGATGAGCGACGTAGGCAGGATATGCGTATCGGAAGCTTCTAGCAGCGTCGACGAAAACGTCTCCAATCTTTTGAATGATCGGGGACTGCTCGCGCTGACGAACGTACATCGCCTCCACAAGGCGCTTGTTGCATTCTCGCAGATCGAGGATATTACTGAACACCTCCTCAATGAATTCATCCAGTTGAGAAGTAGGCATGATGTGCGTTGCACGGCGGAGAGGACGAATGAATAGCTAACCGCGGGTAAGTGAAGGTTCACATGTTGGAGATAATTGCGACGAACAGCTTCAACCGAGTCGAGATCCTGAACATACTGCTCCTCTTGACTGATCGTCTTATGTATGATGCTTTTCCAGAAAAAAATGAGGAAAACGATGCAGAACACGGTAGAAACATACGTTTGGCGATGAACCTCGCTGGCTGGAAGACTGCCAAGAATTGCAGGGTCTACTGTGTTCAGCCAGTCTTCGGTCTATCGCAACATCGTAAGCACAGTCTCCGGATCCCGTCTGTCAACTTACATGAGGCGTAACATCCGGTTCAGGTACCGAAGTGATATCTGTTACGAGGGCCGCCTAGAACAACATCAATTTGCATAATGGATGCACCTTGGAGACTCACACGTCTTCTTGGACAAACCCATGAATAACACGGATCTTCCTCGCTACACGTTGAGGTGTAACATTTTGTGAGCATGGTGATCACAGCTGTTGGTAGCTCTTCCCTTTCCCTCTGCGACTCCGAATTACCCTCGAGATCATCCAGGAACATGTATACGTCCTCGACTCCGTCCTGGAGTGGTTTATCACCCCACTCAACTTCATAAAAGAAGAGTTGACTTTGGAGGCTACGCGCTACCTGTAACGCTGCACGCCGATCTGCCGTAGAAACACCATGATTAATTAGTAGTTCTCGTTGAATTTGTGATTGAATCGTCGACTTTAAATGGATCATCGTCATTCGAACGATAAACATCAAGAACATGACCACATACAACTATGTCCTTGCCAGTAAAGGCACGGGGATAAGGGATACTGCTCTTGACATGTACACCCCTTGGGACTTTGTCTCGCAGTCTAACAGCGAGATGAGAGAGTAGACTGAAGTTGACAAAACGATCCGGATCTGGATCGTCGCTGTCAGTAAAGTACTCGTCGTCTTCGTCTTCTTGATCAGCCAACGCTCCTCCGGAGCTGCCAGCAGCACCGTAGTCACTTGGCCGGGGGCGGTCGAACGACTCTGTACTGGGCCCGTGGATGCCGTAGCCATTTGCAGAATCGTCGAGTGTTTCAGGGTATCCCACTGTAGAGAGTCCAGGAGATGGGAAAGGATAGGAACCGACTGAATTGTCCCTCGCGAGGGCAGAAGAACCATCTTTAGGTGGCTGATAATCGCTGTAAGTAGTAGCCGTAGTCGTAGCTGACGGATTCCGTCCAAGTAGGTCTGTTTGAGCTGACGAAGTAGTTGATCCTGTCGAGGTAGCACGGCCTAACCCAACATTCGCATCTTGTGAGCGCAACTGCGTCAACATTGCTGCTTCAGGCATTCGGTGGTATCTTGATTGGCCAGACAGTTGTTGATGGGATGGACGGCTTTTGAGAGGGCCCTCTGTAGCATACATGTCAAGGAGCGAACCCTCGTCATAACGGCCATTTGAACCTGGAACCGTCGGCGCCAGAGCACCAGGAGGTCGCGTGGAAGATTTACGGGATAACTGGTCACGGATGTCGTCCGCACCTGGACTATTACCATTAAGGTGGGTAGGAACAGCTGGAACAGGCTTGTAGATATTAGGGACAATGTCCGATTGAGGACTCATGATTGGTTTTCCAGAGGTCGGTGATGTTGCAGACCCGGTCGAGCCCCGGCTACCTATAAAGCCAGGGGGGGATTGCGGGCCCGGTGCTTGTGGTAATTGACGACGACTAAAGATAGAAGTGTGAGAGTGACGAAACAGCGGTCCATAGTTCACACACCCATCGACACCCGCAGTCCCTGGGTGAGAGGTATTCGGCGGAGCCTGTGGGACTTCATGAAGATCTGTGGGACTAGGTACTGGTGGAAGGGGTGCGCCAGGAGGAAGGGGTAATGGCCTTAGTCGCCTCTGAGAAGTAGGAGAAACAGAAGACTCGATATTTGGGCGAACTTCAGGGGCATGGGGTGGATGTTCTGGTAAGGAAGTTGGGGAGACTGTCCGTGCCAGGCAGAGAGGGGGATACGTACGTGGAAAGCGAGGAAGGGAATTTATTGTCGTAGATACAGGGGGACTCGGTAGATCTGGTTCTGTGCGGAAAGCGTTGGGATAGTGTTCCCTTGAGTTGAGCGAGGCGGCGCTGAGAGGTGAGCGCTCTGGAGGCGACGAGGATTCTTCGCCAAATATGCGCCATACTTCGTCGTAGAGATGCTGAAGATCCTCATCTCTTGGAGGGGGTGGTTTAGGGTTGGATTGGAGAGCAGACATGATGGGCTGCGCAGACTTGAAGCTAATCACGACACGGAAATTGAATGGCTGTGTTGTCTGTGGGGTCCTTGTAGTCGGACTAGTTGCTACCACTGGCAACGAGAACGTCGGACGCAGACAAGTGGACGACGATGGCCGCAGCTCCAAACTCGGTCCCAGTGCCGTCACGGAGAAGGGGTGTCACAATAATATTCACGCCATGCAGAGGCTGGGCGGCACTAGGCGGCACTGCGGGCCTGGCCAACTGACCTGATACGTACAAATGCAACTTGATTCCTCAAAGGGAAAGATTCAGTTACGCCGTTGTAATGCACGCGTGTACTGTACGATCGCCGCTGCCTGAGTGTGTTGTGGTGCTGGAGTGGGCCCGAGGCTACCATACGCGGGTCCAATCCGAGTTCTTAGATACTTGAATCGCAGCCACCGTTCGATCTATCACACACTCAGTGAAGCAGATGATCGGCATGGCAAGGATCCCAAAACTAACGTCGTCGGTGCACGACATCAGCGCAGAGAAGCCTCCATTTGGTTCCAGGTGAGCCACATTACACTCGTGTAATATGCGCCAACAAATCACCGCCCAACCATCAGATTCCTCACAGAGAACGCCGACGTTTGGACCCAAAACGCGTGGGATCATGTCCCTCCACCCGATGATCAGGCAGAGAACATCGCTTCTGCTCTCCAAAGACAGCGGCTTACTCCAGTGCCCGACGAAGACAAAGAGAAATACAACTCAAAACCTGCCAAGTACTGGTGAGAACATGATCCTTCAGCATTCGATCTTTGTATTGTGACCCAAGAACAACAAGGGACAATTTTTATAAAACGAATGCAGACAACTTTTTTCGTGACAGAAAATGGTATCCCGCTATGCCGATCATGATCGACTAGCATTGCCTCACTTTTACCTAGGTTGCACCTAGAATTTCCAGAATTATTGGCTGCTGCCGAGCCCAAGGTACTTGGCCTGCTCGATTGTTGTGCGTACCCTTACCAATTTCGATCAGGCAGGAGCGATCACTATTTGCGAAATCGGGTGTGGTGAGGTGGCAGTTTGCGTGGTCCGACCAACGTTTCCTCTAAATAATCGAGTCAAGGTGCTGGCAACGCCGCATTTCCGCTACTCTCCGCAAATAAAAACCCTCAACTTGTGATTCGGGCATACGATTACTCCTCCCACGCAGTCAAGCTAGTGCAGGCAAGTACTCTCACATTCCTTTTTACAAGCGTCCGCATATAATCATGTCCACTTTCGCTAACAGAATAACCCCCTGTATGCAAATCCGCCTATCGGCTCAATACAAGCAGCGGTGTGGGATCTCAGTTCCGAGAACACACTTCCACCAGGTGTCGAACCAGGAACAGTCGACATTCTTCTATGTGTCTTCGTCCTGAGTGCTCTACACCCCAACGAGTGGGGAAAGGCAATCGCTAACATCCACCGTGTACGCAGCCTCCAGTTTCGTCATCGCGTGCGTTGTTCATGTTGTTTGGCAGATGCTAAAACCAAATGGCATCGTCCTAGTCCGTGACTACGGGCGATACGATCTCACCCAGCTGCGGTTCAAGTCTGGGAGAATGCTCGAAGACAACTTTTACATACGCGGAGACAAGACGCGCGTATACTTTTTCGAGTTGGGTAGGTACCTCTATCTACGGTTCTCTACTGCCTACAAACCTTGCCGCGGCCCCTGAAAGATGAATTGGCGTTGATGTTCACCGGCTCTCGAGCGCTGTTGTCGCAAACGACGGTTCGAACCACAGAAGAAGTGACGGAATCTCAAGGTCAGGAGGAAGACGGCGGGGCTTGCATCTCGAGTCCTGCGTCGTACACCCCACCATCGCGTAATTCTGCCTCGCCGGCACCGTTTTCGGAGCTGTCGGCGGACCAATCAACTTGTTCACCCCAGAATTCGGCTCCGGCTGTCCCACTCGCCACAATCCACCCTAACCTCCTCGTTCCCCTTGCCTCCTGCCCCTCTCATCCCCTGTTTACTACCGAACAACTAGGGGTGGATAGGAGGTTACTCGTAAATAGGAAAAGGCAACTAAAGATGTACAGAGTGTGGATGCAGGGCAAATTTAAAAAGCTGTCGGACACTTGACAATCATTTCCGTCTCTGCTAGCTATCCACTTCCTACGGACTGAAGCAATATCTGAATCAGGAACTCAATGTCGAGGGAAATGCGCGTGGTTGTTGGCAGTTCCATCATAGATGCAATAATGGGTTCTTGACAAGGCACGATGCCCGACACTAGGTTGTAATGGCATCTGGTACGGGGGATCAAAGCATTGTGCTACATACATTGGAACGTATTATAAATTACAAGAAATCCACAGCACGTTTCCGTCCCCGAGGCGGTCCAGCAACTCCGTCGGCATCGTCCACCTTCGTGGCGCCCTGATCATCCTGAGGTCTCTCAGCAGGAAGATCCCTGACGATATCCGGCGGTGGCTTCTCTACCCATACTTCCTCCTCCTCTCTGTGTTTCTTCCGTTTCTTCTTTGGACGTTCCCGCTCCTTGGTTTCTCGCCGAGCCAATATCGAGAGCGACTCGCCGCCGTCCTCGTCCACGTCAAACGACACGAGAGGACCCGTTTTCGATTTCTTGCTCTTCTTTTCCTTTGTCGCAGGCACTTTCCCATTTCCCGAGTGTGCTTGCGAGTCGCGAGGGACGAACGTCGGTTTGAACGTCGCCAGATCCACTTTTGTGTCTACCGCCGCGACGCGTTCTTCCGTGCCACCTGACAAAGTTGGAACGGGAACCGGCGTCTTCGCAGTTTGTTCTGCCGTTTTTGATGAGGTCGAGGGTGGTGAGGGTATCGGAGCCTTGGCGATATCGTCCTCTGGTGGCTTGTCGTCCTTTTCGTCCTCACTCTCCTCGTCGTCGCTCGCAAAGATGGCCTTGAAGATATCCATAGGAGGCCGCTCGTAAGTGAGAATATCGTCCCCTTGTCCATCGTCGCCTCCAAGCCCAATGTTCGCCAAGTCTCGCTTGCCACGTGGGGCAGCGGGACCAGGCTGTACGTCGGTAACACCTCCCGTCCCAATACCTGCGCCACGCGTCCCGTCCGTACTCTGCGACACGTCTGCCTCCGCAGACGTCGACGCCCCTGGCACATCAAAGTGCATCTCTGGGTCGGGATCCTTGACGCCAAACCGCTTGCAGAGAAGGCGCGCAGGTTGCCATGGTTTGATTTCTCTCGTCATCGGACCGTACATGCCCATTCGGGCAGCATACACCTTTGGCTCTTCCTCCTTCTTTTCCTCCTTCTCTACCTCCGGTTCCTGTTCTGTTTCCTTGGACGGTTGCTCTGCACTTGGGGTATGCAGTCCTTCGACGATCTTGGGACCTACCTCGAGCACAGCGGCGCTCGTGAAACGTCCTGCCATCGCTCCCGAGATAGGACGGAAGAGCGCGGCAGCCTTGGCGAATTCGCCCATCTCGAATGCATGCGTCTCTGGAGTCTGGGTTGGCAGACGTGCAGGCATAGAGACCCCAGAACCGGGTTCGGCGTGTGCATGGAGATAAGCAGTATATCGGGATTGTTTATTGGGATTGGAAGTGAAGGGTTGAAATCCTTGCAACGCAGCCTGCGCAACGTGTGGTTCTGTGTGAGGGATATAAGGTCCTTGGGACGGGAGTGTGCTTAGTGGTGGTGTCGGTTCTTGTTCCATCGTATCGACTCTCGAAGGACCGGTGAAGCGACTCGCTGTCATGTTTTTTATTCGCTCTTGATCTTTTTTTGAAATGTATTCAAAGACAGAGCGCGGCGCGGATGGAAGGGGCGTCTCTCCTAGTGCAGCCCCTCGCTAAGGGGGTGGATTAGAGAGGTGAACGTTGCGTCGTTCAAAGGAGACGAACCTGATCTGGGGATATCCCGGTTTTCCATCGGGCGTGCGTTTGAGGTTCCCCTGGTACCGGAAAGCGTGGTATGTTTTCCTTCTCACTAAGCGTCGCGCTCTCCCGTTCCCAGACAGCCTTGGGATTTGGATTCCATCCTTTTGGTACTTCGGGAAGAGGGAACCTGCAGGGATCGACCTGTGTCGGGAGGACTTGGACTCCGCAAACGACTTACCACATGTCTTCTGCTACCGGTTTTCCCGAAAGTTTAAAGCCAGGGAGTACAGGTTTGCCATCGCGGAATACACCTGGAACATTTGCTTGTGTCTAAAATTCGTGAACACGCTTTACGTCCCCCTTAGCAAAGGGCGGGGCCTACCGATGGCGTTGGAACAGTCGTCCTGCTAGATTTAGCTCCACTACCACCAATGACTACGCGTTCTTCCTCGTGCGTGTCGTTGATGTCGAAAGCGTGTCGACTTCTTCCATGACCTATCGTATGATCATAAACGTCCAAATCATCCTCATCCGCGTCGTTCAACGCGCCCAGTCCAAAACCACCTTGTAAACCAGCATGAGCGCCAACAAATCCAAAGGTTGAATGTAGGACATACCAGCCAGTCGTGGTGCTTGGGCATCTTGCGTTTCCTGCCCATGGACCCCCAAGCGTGCATGGAGTCCCAACGATCTGGCGTGTCCAAGTCCATGGAAATCATCTTTACGAGGCACGACGATCGGCGGTGTATCTTTCGGCGCATACAGGTGTTTCTTGGCCTCCTCATCCACGTCCGGCCCAGTTCTGTCCGGGTCACGCCCATGCTGAATCTCGCGTTGCCGCCACGTCACTCTCGGACCTATACCCTGACCCGGTCTCCAACCCATCTTCTTGAGGATGCGTCCTCCCACTGAATCCTTTGGTGCAGGTGACACGGCCTGCTCGAGCGCGAGCGTGATCGGGCTGCCATGGCGCGGGTGAGCCAAGACACATGAGCAAGTCGGAAACAACACACTCTTTCTGGCTGTCGTCTACGCCGGTCTTACGGGTCCTTTCAGCCTGTGTACCACCGAGAATATCCATTTCGTCGTGTTCGCTGACAAGCTTTTGGTCCGCACGGTGCTCGGCGAGGTCTTCTTCATCCATAAAGTCTTCGGGTTTCACTGTCCGAGCCTTGGCACGATCCGATCGCGAGGAAACGAATGTCGAAGGTGCCCATCCTAGATACGAGCTCGCAGACTGAGGATACGTAGAGAATAAGACAAGACCAACCTTCCTTTGAACCGACAGAGTTGAAGTAGCCGGCGGAGAAACCCCCAGTGAAAGCCCCGTGTAGTCTTCTTCGGCCTTTCTCATCTCTCACCTAAGACGACAAGACATCAGATAAATAGCCCACTGACGAGCAGCAACTGACTTCTTGCTTCCAAAGAGGTACGAATTCGCCTGTATCTTTGGACTTTTCGAGGGGCGGTAGAGGCGTGCCAATCTGAGGAGCCGTGAGTGTACGAGGACAGAAGAAATGAGGAAATTACCAAGCAAAAGTTTTCATTGGCCCTCTTGCTCGAAGTATCGACACCCAAATCGCCCAGTTTGCGTTTGAGCTTTGCAGAGTTCATGATGAGCCCGTGGTAAGTTACCGAGCCTGTGACATTGACAGTCCAAATGCGATGGCAACCCTAACCATAATGATGGGTTCCCAAAAAGGAGGAGGTCCATATGGTGCACGATGCAGCGTGTCTAGCTCTCTAGTTCCTCATCCCCGCTCTTTTCCACTTCCACGCTTGCATCTGCCTCAAATTGTGGCTCCCACTCTGCTTCTTCCTCCATGTCCTCTTCCCTTTCCTTCCGCTTCCCATTCCCGACACTCGATCGTCCAGCAGATCTACCCTCCGCAACAGTCAAACACGTTAACCGAGTGCCCTTGGTGTCGTATTCCGCTACCGGATGTAGTTGTAATTTTTCCTTTGCGTCAGCAGGCAATGCTGCCAAGTCATACACGAATATCTTGCCGTCAGATGAAATAGTACAGACGATCGTTGTCGTTTCTCGCGCATCCTCGCTGTTTGGTGTGGTTTTCGGGAGCGCGATAGGAAGAGTCTCTACAGCTTTTACTCTAGCGAGGGATTGGTCAGTTAGTCTAAGGGCAGGATATCCTAACAAACCGATTTGAGTGGCCGACCATCTCAGCGATTATCGTAGGTGTAGATTGCGGATCCTCGGATACTTGGTACACCGATACTTTCTTGTCTTCCGCTGCGACCAACAGAAGCTCTCCATCGCCATTTACACGCTTACAAAATCGCAGGCTGTGTATTCTTGATGGGTGTGCGATGGTATGCCGCAAAACCATGTCCTGTAGGGTAATGAGACATGAACATGAGATGTATCTGCATGAACGGCCACACACCGTAGAAAACACATCGAGAGAAGACAATGACTGGACGATGAACGTCGAGCCCGACAACGACCATCTTACAACTTCGCCCTCTTGGTGGCTAGCTTTGAGTAGCGTTCGTCACCAACATCAACAATCTCACCTTTTCCTAATTTCGTGCTGGCCGACCCCTTACCGCGCATCAAGTCCCACATACGCAGTGTCTTGTCATGTCCGACACTCAATGCGACTTTTCCAGAAGGGTGAATCGCAACAGAATTAACGCGGCCTTTGTGTCCCTTCAGCGAGCGCAGGACGGTCCAATCCCGCGCATGGAAAAGACACAATGTACCATCCTCGGACGCGGAGAGTAGATGAGAACGTGACGGAAATTGGAGATATGTGATAGATCCTGAACGTGGTTGTGTTAATTTATTGCCGACGACAACGGACGAGCACATACCTTGGTGGTGCATCAGACCACCAATCTCCTTCCGCCTTGCCAAGTCCCATACCTTTACAATTTCATCCGAGCTTCCCGTAGCTAGCCACTTCCCTCCGCTCGGTGATGCAGCAACAGCTTTGATGGACGATACGTGTGCAGGAAATATGAATATGGGCTTCAGATGAAACTCGTAGCCAGATTCAGAGGACGTGACTGTCCCATCGAGTCCGTAGAGCAGCTTTTCGTAGGAACCCGCAACGACGACAAAAGAAGCAGGTAGCTCGGACTTGGATAATAGTTTTGGAGTGTCTGCAGCGTCCCCATAGGTCTCTTTCCGCTTCCCTTTATCTTTTGGAGAGAACGAGATGGACGGCTTGCGTTTTGCGAGTTGTTGCTGATCTGACGAAATTCCTTTCCTTGTCACGACCGGCTTTTCGATCCGGGCTTTTTTGAGGTTTCTTTCTGCCTTTCGAGTAGCCTTTGGCTCTGCCATAAGTGTCGTAGTGCTCTCAGCCGCGAAAAACGGTGCAAGGACAAAACTTCCCAAAATGGCAGCGGCAGGGCCGGCGGCGCCACTCATCACAAACCATGAAGAAGTTGGTCCTCCATAACATCAAGAGAGGGATCTATCGCTGAGCGTTACTTATTTTCTAGGCACTGATCTGATACCGCGAGCCATGGAGCGGTCGCGCAACGACAGCTGCAGCGACACGGGAAGCCCTTCCACTGTGTCCGGTCATTGAAAGCAGTCTGAATTATCGAAGTTAGTTCGTTCACCGTAATTTATCTGACTCTCAGGCCAGTGCAGAATGACTTGAGGACGGTATAGTTTCGAACGTAGCACAGCCCGATACTTGGCCAGACCGCTGACTCAGGGATTCCGTTACAGACTGCCAGGCCGATTCAACTCATCTTTGGCTGACAACCGCCTGAGACATACTGGACTGAGGGTATAAGAACAGTCTCCGTGAGCGCCTCTCCTTCTTCCTAACTCTTTCTTCCTCTGGACCCAGGTGGTCCTAGCAACGTCAGCCAGCTCTACCTTGCTTCTTATCCTGTCTCATCCTCATTGTCTTGATTCTTCTGCGCCGGTCGCACACTCCCTTGTCATTCATCCCCGAGCCTTCTTAGTCCCTCTTCCATTCATACGCGAACCCGATTCATCATGGTGGTTCTCTCTGCACGCTTCGCCGTCCTTGCTTGCCTTTGTGCAACTCTCTCCCTTACTCTCCCGCCCTCTGTCGAGGCTGCACACCTTCACAGCAGCCACTCGATGGAGAAGCATACTTCCTCCTCTCACTCTCATCACCGGACGCGGAGCGCCGTGCCAACTGCAACTCACGCACACGACGACAAGCACCAGGGGCACAAGGTAAATATCCCCGTGTATTCGATGTATCGTTTTGGTTCGCTGATCTACGACCTTTTGTGCAGGCACCAGATCAGCGATCCCCGGGCCTTCCACCCCTTCTGCGACGCCACCGCGTCCATGATTACGACTACAAGAAGGCTCACGATCTTCAAAGCCAGGGTCCTCACGACCACGCCCATCCCAAATCCCCCCGGTCTGCTTTCGCGCGAAGCCGCTATCGCCGAGAACCTGGGCCCCACACTCGTCGCTCCTCGGTATATGTCCCTGGAGAGCATGGCAACACATATCTAGTCTCTCGGACACTGCCGAAAAAATGGGGGCATGGGCACGCAGGCAAGAATAAACAGTCATCCCATGCCTACAATCGGCGCCAAGTCGATGAAAGTAGTCTAGTTTTGGGGAGGATCGACATCATGGTAGGTTCCTTTCCTCGTACAATCGTGTCATTTTTGATAGACTGTTCCACCCAGGGTGGTAGCACGCAGCGTCTTGCGTCATTGACTGTGGACTCGAGCCCAATTGATTGGACGTCGGGCCAGAGTTCTTCCAAAGCATTCCCGTTGAACGCTTCTACGACCAACCAGACTCAGTTCATCATGATGCCTACGGATGAACCATCGAATGCAGCGGGTATGTCTTACGTCTCCTAGGGATGACACGTGACTAAGCTTCTCGTAGGAAGCTTCAACAAACACGTTACTCTTGCGACAGAGGTGTTTGATGCAAGCAGCGCTGAAATGGTCATGTATTGTGCCACTTATGATCCGGATCCCGGGTCAACATCTGCGCTCCTCATGACGCCTTGCGCTGGCACGACTCAATCGGCTGCTGCAACTGACGACGCAGTTGATCCTTGTTCTGACGGAAACGATGCTTCCTCGTCGAACCCCCACGAGAGCCAGATATTTTCTTACGACCCTTCTAGCGGGAAGATCGAACCGATATCAGCTACATCTAGTTCCTCAGGCGTTAATTATAGCTCCGGCGATCCATCTTCGTGTGGCGGAGCAAGAGTCCGGAGAGATAGCGGTAACTCCACGACGAGTGGCTCTGCGAGACCTTCGAGCACCTCGACGAGTACAGCGCCCGCCACTAGCGCCTCCCAACAAGCTCGAAACGTCACGCTGATATACGTTGCGGGTTCTCTTGAATTGCCTCCGTCATCTCAGAGCTCGTCACCTAATGCCACTAACGCGAGCACAGGCCAAGCGGCCTTCACGACGACCATCACAACAACGGTCGTAGCCACCGTGACAGCTTCTAGTCCCTCCAGTCGGACCGCCACAGCCGCTCAGGCTGCCGTGTCGGTTTCGACTTCCTCTGCACCTTCCCAGTCAGCGACCACCATTGCGACGCCGTCTGTTCCCACCACCATATCTCGATCGTCTTCGAGCCTGTCGAGTTCTGTGTCCGCGACAGCCACCTCGAAGGCGCCAGCGAGTGCAAACGAGTCCCTCGAGGTCGAAATCGTTGGGGTTACGCTGTCTACTACCAGCTCCGCGTCGGCGTCTGCCACTGCCACAACGACAACGACGACTTCTTCCCATAGCTCTGTCAGTCCGACCCTCAACGCACAAGCCGTAGCGTCATCGATCGCGAATGAGATGGCGCACCAGCGACGTGCATTCGTATCAGCAGCCGGTAATGTAAATCCGCCGTGAAATGCAATAATGGCACGTTATTGGGAGATCGGCACATCGATCATCGAGTCCGACAATGTATGTAGCCACCCTCTCCAGAGAACGGAAGAACTCCTTTGAAGTTTGTACGCTTGCTACGAATGATACGGTTTTCGCGACAATATATATATTGGGCTATTGCACAGTTCACAAGTTTGACTATTACTACTGGAATGGACTGATGAAGACATGCGCGCGAGCAATTGCGATACGATGTCGGATACTCGGCGCGAAGAAAAGCTAGCGACCAAGATGCCAGATTCTGTAGTACCTTGAAGAAAATGGCTGGTCTTAGGATGCCGAGCTGATCGCCATATGTGGCAAATTGCCAGTACTATAGAGGGGAGGAAATACAGTCCTAGCCCGTCCTACCAAAGGATCGGCTTTCCAGGTTTTAAGTATGTCACTCAGTAGCTCCGAATGCAATTGACTCGAAAACACGCTACAAGTCTGCTGCATGGATCCAGCACGACGGGATTACCGTGACGCCGCACAGGAGGAGTATTGTACTATATCTCCTCGTCATCGAAATTGATCTCTTCTACAGGAAAGTCCCCAACTCTCACTCTATCCGGTCGCACAAAAACGCCATAATTGGGACGACAAGTAAAATACCGCTCCCCTTGGACTCTAATCAAAGCATGTCAGGATGAGCATTCGAGATCACGACAAGAGAGAGTAACGCACGATCCATCGTTCCGCCCAATCGGCTCATCGTATTCGATGCCGACCCAAACGCCTGCCTTTCCAATGATGGTCTGGCCCACGAAACGCACCGTACCGCGCTTGTGGAGTCCTTCCTCGGCTGATTCGACCTCACAACGTGCACCAATCGGGATGTCCACGTCAGTAGCAGGTGGAGGCGTTTCCGACGGTGGAGCAAATCGGCCAACTTTGTGTCGTTGCTTGTAGGCAAGTACAGAATCTAGAAGGGAGCAGACGTGAACATTATACAACACAACCTCGTGATCCCGCGCGACCTGTTCTTTTCGCGTACGCGTCGTCGCTCAGCTCGAATTTCTCTACTTGGGATACGTCGGAAAGCTGTCCAGTGAACGATGTGGCGGGGTTTGTATCGATCACCTGCGGTATAGACACATTGATCGCGTCAAGCGGATCACGGACACGACGATTGATCTTACATTTAATGTTTGCAACGTCGTCAATCCGTAAAAGCCCAGTTGTTTAGTGACATCCGAAAGCTGCGCGATCGTCTCGCCTCCATCATTTTGCACGGAAATGCGTTGATTTTGGACCGGGATTCCGGTGATGAATTCAAGTTTCGTCTGTGAATGAGGCGTGAATGGGCTTTAGGACTGTGGTCGAGTGGGAAGATCAGAACCTTGAGCTGCTCGACGGTGATGTGGAGGTCAAAACGCCGCTCGGATCGCGTGTCTGGGGATACCACGAAAACGCTAACAATGCTTGATGACATGTCTTGTAAAGTTGGTGGGTGTAAGTAATACCACGTCTGACTTGTCGGTGGTGATCGCGTTCCATCCGTGGCTGTGTTCTCGGGGGTTGCCGCGGCCGCTTCAGCCGCAGCGACTCATTTTGGCATGCCTTTTTGACATGTCACTTCATGTCAGAGTTTCATCGGCCACCCATTGGAGTATCCAGGGCCACAATCTCAGGTACGATAGATCTAGAACGTCATCAGGATAGACAGGTATTATAGGTAGGGGAAGTACTTGTTCCACCTTCTACTCTATAGAAGCGCAACAAGGGAATCAACAAAACGAGATATTGGACAATACGAAGGTTCAGTTCCTAGTCTCATCAATCACAGTACCGGATCTCATCTCTACTTCCCCACTGGACTCACGTCTCCTCCGTTTGAGAAGTCTCGCAGGGTATGTGAGCATCGGGAGGATAACTGACGGTGACATGCTGACGATGGCAAGACACAC
>JBBPNN010000173.1:0-40881 GCA_038090935.1 Hortiboletus campestris
TGTCTATCATCCATGAAGAATGCTTCGCAGAGCTAGGTAAGAAAACTTACTTGGCAGCTAAATGGGTGTAAGACTCTGACAAGAGGATGAGCAATGAGAGGACGGACCGTCGATGCGAAGACCGTCGATAGCGTATTCACGTACAAAGGACCGGATCCAGTCCTGGAATGCGGAAACCACGGTGGTATCTTCTGTGTTTATGTCTGGCAGAGGAACTGTGGTATCGCCTAGCCAGCAGCGTTCGACGCTTGTGGCGTTGTTCTGGTCCATAGGACAGTAGGGATGGAATTGCGACTATACAGGCATGCAAGTGAGGATGCATGGAACTTGATTGTGTGTGCTTCTGACCTCGTCCTTGAACATGTAGGTAGAGAAGTCTGGGTTGATCGAGGTAGCCATGACGTCGTTGACGACTATGTCCACCATGAGGTACCTTGAACATGACCATGCAGTGAGCGGTACCAAAGCAGAGTGAGATGACGGACATTCCACGGTTGTGCAGTTCACGTGAGAGGGACTTTAAGTCATCGGAGGTACCGAATCTGTCGTTTAGCATGGTCGCGTCGGCGATCCAGTAACCATGATATGGATCACCGTAGGGGGTAGTGGGCCCATTATAATTCTGGGATACGGGACTGATCCAAACTGTGGAAGGCGCGGAAATGAAACATCGGGAAGGAAGGAACAGGGTTGACGTACCTGCAGTGAAGCCAGCGTCCTGGATATAATCAAGGTTTTGACGAACACTGATACTTGCGTTGAGAAACGGAGCGCTCGGCCCGAAGACATAGACTCACGTGGTCCAAGTACCGCCACACCAAGTGCGCTTGCCCGCATCACAGCGCGTCGGGTCTGCACCGTGCGGCAAGGCGTAACGGTCTACGATAATCCTAGAGAAGGAATCAGACGACGACAAGCGGCTCTGGGAAGGGCAGTACTGGTAAATAGAGCGGCCCCTCCAGTCGGTGGCCGATGCGGCGAGAGCGAGCGGCAGTAGCTGTAGAAGAAGACACAATAAAACGAGTGACATGGTTCATGGGGGGGCGACTCGCAAGGACAGGCGGGGGATCTATATTAATACCAATCATTAACGACGACTCATCGGGGCAGTCGAGGTAGCCTATCAGACACTCCAGGATGACCAGGTCAAATCCTGTCATCTTTGGCAGACACGTCACAGCCACCACCATATCCATGTCTCCTCCTGCCAATTCGTCACTCACCCGCTACGGCGGCTTGGTAGTTCTCTGGGTCCTCCTTCCCTCCTTCCAGGCAAGT
The DNA here is from genome assembly GCA_038090935.1 of Hortiboletus campestris. Classification (NCBI taxonomy): domain Eukaryota; kingdom Fungi; phylum Basidiomycota; class Agaricomycetes; order Boletales; family Boletaceae; genus Hortiboletus; species Hortiboletus campestris. The sequence goes on from JBBPNN010000173.1 coordinate 1,279, forward strand.
TTATTCTCATTCTCCTTCTGTCTTTCTCTCATTTCATCCTACTAGTATGGCTACCACGTCTCCGCACTGAATCAACTGCAGGCGGTCCTCACCTGCCAGCGCTCTGTCCCTGATTCATCCCATGGTCTCCCCACATGCATCCCGATGTCTGATGCGACGTTCTCTCTCGTCACGTCCATGTTTACCGTCGGAGGTCTCCTCGGCAGTCTCTCTGCTAACATCGCCATGGACCGTTACGGTCGCAAAGGCGCGAGCTGCTTCAGTGCCCTGTTCAACACTGCTGGCGCGGTCATTTCCAGCCTAGCCCCTTCAGTTACCCTAATGGCTCTAGGAAGGTTCGATTTTTTCCCCAATTTCAATAAGATGTAGCTTGACAACTCTACTTCCTAGATTCCTCGTGGGTGTTGCCGCTGGCATCGGTATTTGTGTTGGTCCCATTTACCTTTCTGAGATCGCACCACCCGAAATCAAAGGGAGACTAGGTAATTCCGCTCCCACACTTGTCCTTTTCAACGCTCCATGATTTAAATAACCCAGGCGTTCTGACACAATTGGCTATCGTCGTTGGAATCCTGGTGACGCAGATAATGGGTTTTGGTCTAGCCACTCCTACCCAGTGGCGTCTGGTCCTCCTTATTTCTTCCGCCATATCAGCAATGCAGTACCTCCTCGCGCCAGTGATTGCAGAATCGCCTGCTTACCTTTTTCGGAATGGCCTCACCGCTGAACGCAAGGCTGTCGTTCGATCTTTGTGGGGACACCAATCTGGGGACGCTCGTCCGGATCGTAAGTCGGACATGCGGCCCTCAGTCCATGCTCACCTCCTCGCTCAGCTGAGGATCTCGGCGAGGAGCCGCTCCTTACATCAAGCAACGAGGCTGATGTCCCTCTCGCAGAACAAGCCGCCGCCGCAGCAACAGTTACGATCCCAGAACTTCTCACTTCTCCCGAGCTCCGAAGACCTCTCCTCACCATCGTATTTGCGACGATATCCCAACAATTATCCGGTATGGATCCTCTCCGCCTTCTTATGAACCTTCCTGTCTGACGGATCAAGCGCAGGCATCAATGCTGGTAAGATATTCACCAACACACCTGTCCCTAATTGGTTCATCAAATACTAGTTCTTTACTATAGCAACAACATCCTCTCAAAATCACTTCCGGAGCTCGCGGCATACGTGTCGCTAGGAATCTCGGTCGTCAATTTTCTCATGACCTTTCCTCCAATATTCCTGATTGAGGTGCACGACTTGTTGAATACGATGGGCATTGCACTGACGCAATATATATCTTAGCGTGTTGGAAGAAAGCAGCTCTTTCGCTGGTCTGTTGGTGGGGCGCTCATCTCCCATCTAGCCGTAGGCTATGGTCTTAACTCAGGATGGGTCACTGTCACGAGCATTGCGATAACTACCTTTGTTATGTGAGTGCTTTTTGAAATTCAACTTCTCGTCTTGACTTTTCTTGCAGGTCGTTTGCCATTGGACTTGGACCGATACCGTTCGTCATCATCCCAGAGGTTGCTCCTTTCCATGTGAGTTTCATGGTTGCAGAACCAACTCCTATCTCATTGATTCCATTCTCGTAGGCCGTTTCTGCGATATCGTCGGTTGGGCTGTCCCTGAACTGTAAGTCACCCATTCTGTCTACCGTGCGACTCTCTCACCCTTTACATAGGGATCACAAACTTTTTCATCGGCCTCATTTTCCTTCAAGTGAGGAACTTGCTTGCACACGGGGATCCAATGAAGGAAGGAAGGGTGTTCTACGTGTTCGCGGCGGTCTTGTTCTGTTCCGCGTCATACTTTTTGAGGTTATATAGGGGTTGAACGTTTGAATGCTGAGCGCTAGCAGGCACTAGTCGCGTTACATAATGAGATATGATGTTGGACGCGTTGCGAACCGTGTACCGTAATAACTGAGAATTGGTTTCGCGTTGCCCTTGTATCCACCGCGAAGCCATGTCCGACCAAGAGACCAAGGAACTCAACGCCTTCTTTGCTTTCTTTACGACATTTGACCTCGCACGCCCAGTTTCCACCATTTCAGACCTGAGCGACGGGGCCGCCCTCTTCGAAATCCTCTCATTAGTGTGAGTCCTCTTTCACGGCCGAGGTCAAACCAGAGGATCTCAGCACTCGCACGCACAGAGACACAGACTACTTCAGACAATCCAGTCGCACCAACACAACCCAGCTTTCCGACAACTGGATCTTGCGTTTTAGCACCCTCAAGAGGCTCTACCGTCTGCTCACCCAATACTTCACCGATGTACTTCAAAAACCAACCAGTGGGCTCGAGGTACCCGATCTCCAAGCAATCGCCAAAGACTACAACATTAGTGCGACACTTGTACTGTGTCGCATGACGATTGCGATTGCGGTACAGTCCGAAAAGAACAAGGAGATCATCGAAAGGATTCAGAAATTGAACGAAAGTGCACAGCATCAGTTAATGAAAGCCATTGAACAGGTGTGTTCTCAGGGTGTGGGTTTAGTACGGTGTGCTCAGGGGGTATAAACCGTCTTCGCGTGGACAGGTCATGGTGAAGATCAGTGCGTCGGAGAGCGAGCATGACATCGGAGAAGCTATGACCGAGTGCGTTTTTTTCTGCACATCGTCTGCATATCACATCACGAATTCCGGACAGAGACGATCATTACTACCGGATACAGTCTGAACGCCGCCACATCCTGGCAGAGAAGGAGACCATCGAGAAAGTCTACCAAGTCCTCTTGGAGGATCATCGCGTCCTCCAGACCAACTTTGATGATGCCGTTTCCGAGAAAGACGATGCCCTCGCTCGCCTTCGCGAAATGCAGCGAGATCTCGAGAATAGACGAAACGACAAGGCCGACGTCATGATGCGCGCGGAGATTGACAGGCTTCGGTCACAGCTGTGAGTCTCGGTCCTGTCGAGGAGATCACTGAAGCACCGTCTAACACTTTGGGAGATGCTAGCCAGAAGAGCGAGGATAATCTCGCCATGACAGAAGCTGAACTCGACAGACAGAGCGGACTAGTCAGCGAACTCACACGCAAAGCAGACGAACTTCAGGTAACGACCGACCTGGCTGCGCGCCTCAAGGACCAAGTAGATGAGTATGTTGGCGTCATTTGTTGTGGAGTAACCGGCTTGACGCCTTTTAGATATCGTCATGCAGCAGACAAACTCCAGAAGACTGAGAACGTCATGGAGAAATACAAAAAGAAACTCCAAGAAGGTGCCGACCTACGACAGCATGTTAAAGTCAGTTCGCCCGTGCTTCGTCTCAACCGCCTCTCACGCGCGAAATTCACGAACAGTCCCTCGAACGCCAAAACGCAGATCTCGTTGACAAGAACGCGTCTTTGGAAGAGGAATATCGCAAGGTGGCAGTGTTCAAGCCCCTTATGGAGTCTTATAAGAATCAAATCGCTGAGCTAGAAGCTAAGGTAGCTTCGCGGTCACAGGAAATGGAAACAGTCAAATTCGAGCTCGAACAAACGCGCACGAAACTTCGCATTGCGACGGAAGAACGTGGGAAGGATTCAGAGATGCTTGAATTATACCAGGAGAGAATGCGTGAGTTAGAGCTCACCTCTCACCGGGCTCCATCAACCACCAAGTCGATTGATCGAGAAGAGTCCCGGCGAAACTTGACTACAATGACTGAAGAGGAACTAATGGGCGAAGAATCCTTTGCGCTCAACAATGAGCTTGACGACGCTCTCTCAGGGACGACTATGACTGACCTGAAGCTACAGATTAAGAAGCTTCAGAGAGAGCTTTCGGCAGTTAGGAAGAATGAAGTGGACGGCAGCCGTGTTTTGGTATTGGAGAATCTCTTGGAGGACGCAAACCGCATGAAATCACGTTACGAGGCTGATTATCTCGCAGCGCACCGGGAAAAACTCGTTCTACAGCGTGACTTGGAGGAGATTCGTAGTGGCAAGGCATCGGGTGATGGGTACACGCAACGCATGTCGTCTGCGACAGTGACTGATCGAGTCCCTCTTACAGCGCCGAGGCAGCCATCGCTCTTCGCCAGCGTTTGAACGAAACAGTTGACCAACTGGACGCACTACGAAGAGAGCACACGGATCTTGAAGTCCAATTCGACACCCAGAAGCGAGAGCTTACTATCGCCAAGTCTGACTGTCCGTGGCATCTACATCATATGTACCCTTTGCTAACTCGCGTTCCATTAGTGAATCTCATCAACAAAGACCAGGTGGAAATACTGGCCTCGCTACGAGAGTCAGTTAACGAAGACAAGGCGTACCTCGAGGCCGAGACAGAACGTCTAAAGCAACAGATCAAGGACCTTGGCGAGAAGAACAGGATGCAGCTTGAACAAGTCAACGCTCTTTTACTTGAAAAGGTGAATCTCCAGAGCGAGGGTATTGGACAAAGAGAGAAAATGCTGCAGCGCGAGCGAGATATTGGGTTTGCTCTTGCTTTCCTTGTGCTATGTGTACCGCTGAGAATGACACCCAGGGACTTGCGTGCATCCTTATCAGGGAAGGATATACCTGAAGATGTCAAGTCCAGATTACTTGCCCTTCATGAAGAGAGTCTGAATGTCAAGGAGCAACTGAAGACCACCCAAGAGAAGCTTGCCAAGGCCAAGACGGTAACGCTTCGATTTAGTTAGGTATTCCATCTCGTACTCACTCCTTCAAGTTCATCAAGTCTCAAGACAAACTCTTCAAAGAAGAACAAGCGAAGCTTGCCTCCATGACAACTGTAAATATACATCTTGTTGTTTCTTCCCCTCGTCTGACTGTCACACAAAGCAGAACATCTCTGAGGAGGTGGAAAGCAGCTTCCAGACCCAGATCAAAGACCTGAAAGAGGAGCTCGCTCGTGCCAACGTTTGTACTTTGCAAATCACGACTCTACTGATTACTGATGAAGGTCATTTTACAGACACGTTGCCTGGACCTGGAGAAGCGGTACCAATTCGAGTTTTACCACATGGGTGGTGTTATACATCACACTGGCATGCATCGCCTCTGGAGTTCATACGCTCAGCCTACTTCGAAAGGAAAGCCAGAACCCAGCGCGTGGTTAGGACAACAACGAAAGAACGTGAGTTTACGCCAATGTCATCTGACTGGCGTCGTGCTGAAGGTCGTGTGTACCCGTGCCACAGCTCGGACACGTCCTACATCGGTAGTGTCAAGTTGTCCAGAAGTACACTCGTTTTCTACTTTCAAGTGTGTACTATCTTTTATTCATGGAGATATCACATTACATACCCTTTCGATAATGCTGGTTATTATACGATCACTGAAGATGTGTTTGTACGATATATGATACAATCGATCTAGTACATAGAGGAACAATACGACTCGGAGGCATTCATGAAGTTCGCTTGACCCATGGCCTCCTCCCAGCGACCAGCTCTGATATATGTTTATGATAATAACTCAGACACCACATCGCTAGGATGTTGTGCAAGGCTTCGGGAGTGGGGAGGAGAGGAGACCTGGTGTTAACAGTGGTGTAAACCACTCCGAGTCCCTGATAATGTGATTGTCAATGCGTGAGGCTCGGAACTCGGCCCGCGAATTGTCAGGAAAGTACCATCACTACTGACGAGTCGATGGGTGTCTACGACCAATCCCAACATACCGAGTTGTCTGGGATGGCTTCAAGCATCGCACCGCAGACCATCATTCAAATCGACGGGAGCTTCTGCGAAGGTGGGGGGCAGCTCCTGCGAAACGCTGTGACATTGTCTGCCCTCCTTTCTAAGCCAATTTCTATCTCAAACGTCCGACGAAACCGCCAACCTCCGGGTCTACGAAGACAGCATGAAGCCGGTACGCGCTCTCGCCCCTCCTTTGAGACTCGGATTCCCCACTCTCAACTTCGACCCTTGAACTCGTAGGAATAAACCTTGCAGCGTCGATTTGTTCTGCAGAAACCGAGGGAGTGGAGGTAGGCTCTACCGTGGTCCACTTCTGTCCTGGTCCGATCCAGCTGCCCAAAATGCTGACTGCAGACCCAGGGACTGCAGGCTCGACGACACTTCTCCTCCAGGTAGCCCTTCCTTGCCTCCTGTTCTCTCCGTCGGGGAATCGAGCTTCTGAGTCCCGAATGTCGCACGAAGCCCCTAGTACGTCCGTCCTCACGCTCTGCGGTGGCACCAACGCCTCGCTCGCCCCACAAATCGATTACACGCAGACCATCTTCTTCCCGTTCATCTCAAAACATTTCGGCATCTCGCCGACCCTCACCGTCAACCGACGGGGGTACTACCCTAAAGGGGGAGGTTCTGTTCTTTGCGCAGTACCCTCCATATCTGGGCCACTTCCCCCAGTCGTTTTGACAGAGCGTGGGCAGGTGAACGCGGTCCGGGGAGGCGCCCGTGTGGGCGGGTTACCCCTGAGGATCGCGCAGCGCATGGCGTCGGGGGCACACCGCGCGCTTTTGGAGAGTGGGATTGCGTCTACGAAGATCTCCATCACGTCTGTGAGGGAACGCGACGAGGATGTTGTCGGCGCTGGTGGAGGTATTCTGTTGTGGGCCGAGACGGACGGTGGGTGTTTGATTGGTGGGTCTGCGGTGAGCACGAGGGAGAAGAAACCGGAGATGGTTGGAGAGGAGGCTGCAAGGGAGCTCGTGAAGAATTTGGACCATGGGGGATGTGTAGACGAGTATCTGCAGGACCAGATAATTATCTTCCTTGCTCTTGCCAAGGGGACCTCGACCGTCAAAGCTGGTCCAATGACAGATCATACCCGGTATTTCGATTCTCGTCATGCGCTTCAACATTAACTGAGGTGTGCAACAGAACTGCAATCCATATAGCCCAACGAATGACAGGAGCCCAGTTTCATCTCAATGAAAACACGCCAGGGAGTACAATCATTACTTGTCAGGGGATTGGATTCGTCCCAGCTCAGCCCAGCCAGCAATACAGGATCTACTAGTACCTTGATACCTTGCACCGTGAGCCTCCCACGATAAATATTACAATTAAAAGTGCAACAGTCCGTAGGTCGGAACGCTGTATTACACGGGAGAACGAAATCCAGTGTATAAAGTAGGGTTGCATTCCTTCCGCGCGGGCTTCATGTACAGCGGTCACTCACGACTGACTATCGATTCCAAGAGAGACGCGACATGTCTCCCAAACGTCTACAACACGATCAGCGGAAGGAAACAATTTGAGTGGAAGCAAAGAACATACCGAGGCTTGAAGAGGTGACGAATGGTGCCCGCGAGCGCAAGAAGTACGAATACGCATGCCGCTGCCACATACGCCCATCCCAAGAAAGGATTTTTGCCACCTATCCAAGAAACCGTGGAGATCACGAGTGACTTGGTTCCTTTGAAGCCTTGTACCGGATAGTCTTGAACACGAATTAATTATGAGCCACACCGAAGATACCCCCATCCACCGACTCACTGTAATAGATCTGAACTTGGTATTTTCCCGCAGGCAATGTAGTCGTGTCGTTCCTCCCATACAGTTTCGAAAACGTGGGCAGACCTGCTGTTCTCATCCAGTTTTGGAAGTGTTCATCCTGTGTGAGATCTGGGGGTGGACTATCGTCTGAATAGTTGTTTGGGTATCTGAGAGCCCAGTTGGGGGGAGGCACGATCTCGTTGAGCTTTCCAACATATCCGGATGTTGCACTATATTTCTTGGCTTCGCCAGGCCAAGCAATCCCGTTCTGGGTAAAGTTATAGTCTGACGCGCCAGACGGATCAGAGTCTGGACGAAAGCCAGAAATCGTATCTGCGCATTGATAGCCAGTTCATGGGTGAATGGTCGAATACTCGAAGGAGTCAAGAACCTACCGTTAAATAACGAGTTTGCGATTAAACCGCACGGGTAGATAGCCTTTCCATCGCTTGTCACCGCCAGAGGCTTGCAGTTGCTGCCGCTAAGCGAATTGGCATCCACGTACTGACCCTGAAGTTGGGTGGTGTCGAGACTCTGTGCGTATCCTCGATTGTTTTGATAAAAGTTGGTCAGCTTGTAATATTGAAGTACGGGCGCTTGTAGGTCTGCTACGATCTCAAATTGGATGACGCAAGTGTGAGTTTGATCGGGAGAAGCTGATGCGTCGTAGAAATACGCATATTCCGGTGTGGTAACGGATTTTCCGCTATCAGAGGAGCGAAGGTTGTATGAATACGAAGGCATTTGGGACCAGGTGAGATTGTCTATAGACGGGGAGGTTTGCAAATTCCAGCAATCCGTATAATCGAAAGTCATTTCAGACACCTGTTAGTTTCCAAAAGACATGCAGCAGGGGCAAGATGGACATGCGTGTGCAGAAATGTAAAGCAGATGAATCGGGAATGAATGGAACGGCATACCAAGCTGCTTCCCCACACGAGCAGACCGCCTATTGGGGCGAATATGATGCCAGTGATGAAAAGTGTAGGCAGGACGGTCTTTGGGGTAAGAATAGGCTGCCATGCTTTCAGACGCTGTTGCTTGAAAGCGGTATCTGGAGGATTGCCGCGGTCGGGGGCTGGGGAAGAACGATGAAGCGGTAAGACTTACTTGCGGGGCGTCTCCAGCTTCCCTTTTCTTTCTTACGCTCGCCGTTCTGGTCGTCCGCGTCGTCGTTGCGCTGCTTTTTGCGACTGAAAAGGCCCATTGTCGTGGTTGTGGTCGTAGACAAACTGCGGTGGATAACATAGCCACGGTGATGAGCTCGGCAGTGTCTATTACTTAGTAAGCAGAAAGACTAAGTTGCTGACCATGGTCGCGGTGCAAGCCATCGACGAAATAGCAAACCCAAGAAAAGTCATACAGCGCATCTACGACGACGACGACGACCATCTCGATGCACAACGCGTTCACCGTCTTCCATCTGCAGTGACCAGACACTTTTCTGACTTGTTCCTCAGTGCGAGTGATCCCCACGCGTTAGACCAGGTTGCCAACATCACTGCTAGCCTCCCCAGCTTCATGCTAATCCTGTTCATGTAGCTCCCGTCACTCGATGTGTCTCACCCTCCAGAATCATACACGCGTGGCACGCTTGTGCGCTTCCGCGCCATGATCCAGGACACCTCGCTTCAAAACGAAATGTATCTTGCGAGGCTCAGCAATGATAAGTGTGGAGGTTGGGGAATACAGCATGCACATGACGATTACGATTCGAATACCCCTGATCCTGATTGCCTGGGAACCGCCTCTATCTTTTGGGCGGTGTCATTACCCGCCGAGTCCCCCTGGCGAGCCGCTGAAACTTCTCAGTTAGATTCAAGTGCGCATGCGTTGCTTCTGCGCGCCCATCAGTTGACCAGCTGTGCTAGCAAGCTTCCCCGTACATCAATCCTCTCAGCCCCACAAGTTCCCCGTTCCAGGGGCACCTCACATCGGTGTTCGAGTCAAGGTACCATATTCCAATTTCCGGTTGTGTGCTTCACTGATGTATACAAGATATATGATAATGCTGACGTAGAAAACCTGCATTCGACTGATGTAGTTACTTTCGTTGGGATTGCTTCCTCAGAGCCGTATGTGATGACAAACCGGCCCGGTGACCCTGAGCTTGCTGACATGCTATCTTCATAGCCCCAGCATAGAGGACGATTCTTCACCAGAAGTTCCTGTATTGCATGTTCTTTGTTATCAGCTGGCTTCTGCAAGTCCAGTTCTCGCAAACATCGATCCCGGCGTTCGCGCAGATCTCATAGATTGGATATCCAGCGAGGCCTTGGGTGGCGACAACGATGCAGCAGAGTGGCTTCTTCTTCAGCTGGCATCAAGAGTGTTTGTATTGAGATATATTCCTTGATTCGACGTTAATCTTCGTCATAGACACAATCGTGCAATTCCGCTTCTCCCCCCTTCCTTGACGATATCGCGTTTTCCTCAGCCTTCCTCAACTGAGCTCATTCCGACCCTCTCACACGTCCTTGCAGAGCTTCTGTCCCAGCACCTCCTTATTCCGCTTTCATTGGATCTCCTGAACAAGGCCCCCTTCCTTCCCGAATGCAAAGAAGAGGACTTATACTCCGGATATCTACAGCTTCCCCTCGGGACGACCATCCTTTTGACTGAGAGTGGGATACAAGAGGGTAAATTGCTCGAGAGAGGTGTGACGACTCTTTACTCTATTTCATGATCAATAACGATACTCCACGACAGGCATCATCAACGTCCGGGCAATTCAGGATGTAATAAATTCGCAGACGGTGGATTACATATTTCCGTTCTCAAGTAAATTCACCTTTCACACTGATCTCTCCATGATCGTAGTGAGCGAAGGAAGGAAGAGTACATTATTTCAGGTAATGTATAAGAGCTCTGCTGCCTCGCTATCCTTGATCTCTTGTTCTTATGCATGCATGCAGACTAGCGTTAATCTCCCCCTTCGATGCTCTTCCACCACTCCTAGCTTATACAAACCAAAAGATGAGATTTCTTTACCTTCAGCGGAGAAAATGGCAGTCTACCGCGCATACATTGCTGCGTGCAAAGCGGTGAGCGAGAAGGTACAAGTAACTGAAGAGACCTCCAAGGTAATGGTTATCTACCCGGTACGCTGTACAACCTCTCACGCACACACAGCATATCCAAGACGACTTTGTCCGTCGGCGTCAACAAGACAAGTCGGTGACTCCGGATGAACTTATACACCTTATGAAGGTTGCGAGGTTAGCACCCTCTCCCTGTTAACTCCTGTCGCACATATGTTAATGCTCGCAACATCAAGGCTTCTTGCAGCATCCCGGTTACAGGATGAGGTAACGATCGATGTATGGAAACAAGCTAAAGAGCTCGATAGCCGGAGGCAGGCACGTTAGTATAGTGTAGGGGTGAGTATGACGGTGAGACGACTGGAATGTATAGAACCTAGCCACTCACCAATAACTTGTGCTGTCAGTACTTGCATAGGTTCACGAACTAATATGCAGGGATGTACACAATAAGCACCATCTGTCTCGGACTGCCTCTGTATCACCCGCCCGAATTGAAACGTCCCATATTCAGAAACAGACGACTTGCGAATCCTTACATTGGAGATTCTGCTGGACGTCGACTCACTGTTGCTCACTTTCAACAGGACTCAAGAATGAGCGGGAAAGCTACTCTCATCACACAGGGCACACAACTTTCTTTGCGTCGCGCTCCTCGAAGAGTGAAGACCCTCGTTGATGACGATGGAGTGTCAGTTTTCGACAGCGAGGAATTGTAAGTCAACGTGTATATGTTAATCGACGCATGTTATAGACGCGCTCTGTCGCAGTGCCTATCTGGTAAATGTAGAGTGAGTAGTCTCACCTGGGTGCACTACGTTAACCTCATCTTCTTCAAGCATTGGAGGTCAAGACTTTTGGCTTACCTTCGACACTGGCTCGTCAGATTTGGTACTCTCGTTCTTGACGATGCAGACATCCGCTTACTACACCTCTGTTAAGTGGGTTGTCTCTTCGGGCTGCACAGACGCAGACTGTCAAGGAGTCCCAATGTACTCTCCGCCGGCATCCGCCACTCTTCAACTGTCTGGTATATTGTTCCGGCTGGTTTATCTCCTCGGTTCCGTGCAGGGCACTGTAGCCACTGAATTTGTTACCCTCGGTACCCTCCAGATAGTCTCTCAGACATTTGGTACTGTAATCGTCCAATTCAGCTCGTTACTGTCGATGCTCACGCTGTTCCTACAGCACTAGCCAATGAAACGAATGGACTCTACCTCGGAACCACCGGAAACTCGGGGATCCTGGGTCTTTCGTTTCCGCCTGCAGCTGCAATCCGACCAACCGTGGGGACAACCGTCCTTGACAATATCTTCTCCCACTTGGACGAATCTAACCGTTTCTTCGCTTTCAAGCTTGGTCGAAATAGCAATCTCAGCGACCCGAGCGCCGTTAACTCGTCGTTCACCATCGGCACGCTTGATCCATCCATCGTAGACACTCCAAATAGAACTGCTCAGATAACATACTTCCCCGTGTTCAAAACGTACTCGAGCCCTTATGACTACTGGAAACTCCCCATACACAATTTGACCATCAACGGCCTCCTTCTGCCACTGTCTTCTTCACTCGTACCTGGTGCGCCTTCTCCCATCGGGGTTCTCGACACGGGAACGACGCTCATTCTCGGACCCACCCTGGATGTCAAAGCGTTTTGGGACAGTGTCGGGACCGGGGGATCGACGAGGTACAATGCACAAACGAATCTGTGGGAAGTACGATGTGACCGCGCTGTCGATGTTCGCTTCGCGTTCGGGCAAGGCGATGAAGGAAGAGAGTACGCAATGCATCCCGAGGACATCAGTTGGGCAGAGGGTAGGCAGGGGGACGGATGGTGCATGGGGGGTGTGCAAGTCAATGACGGGGTGTGTTGATGGATGCATCGGACTGTTCAGGTGGCTCACGAGATTTGGCAGGTGAACTCTGGGGACTGGCTACTTGGCGATGTGTTCCTGAGGGTAAGTTATGACGCGCTGTGCCATCCAGCGCACTCTGACCACGCCACATGATATTCTGTTTAGAACGTGTACGTCGTTCATCGGGGCACGACGTCTTCACAACCTCCACTCATTGGACTATTGAGTCTTACTGACCCCCAAACCGCACTAATGGACTTCCAAAGCGTCCGCGGACTGGATCCTGCACCACCACCATCCGTACTTAATCGCAGCTTCTCAGATCAATGGACAAAGTACGCGAGGATTGCTAGTGCAGTGTCGGCAATGGGCGGGTTTCTGCTTGGCGGACTGGTGGCCGTGGTGTGGTACAAGGTGGGAAGGAGACCGAGAAGGGCAATCATCAGGTGGTGACGGCAATACATTACAGCGCTATGGCTAGTACGACACAGAAGTACAGTCCTGAATCGATACAGAGATAAAAAGAAACGATATAAGTATGTGTACTAGCTTATCCACTTCAAGTGTATCCTGGCTGATAGCCCTTGCCGTGATGCTGTGATCCACCGACTGGAGACGCATATTGGTTCTGTACACTAGGGAGCTGAAATCCTGCCTGGACCAGAGGAGGTTCCCACCTAGTTCGAGGAAGGAGGAGGCAGAGCCACATCGGAAAACAACTTAATCGTCCACTAGTGTGACGAACTGCAGGAACTACTCACCCCGGCTGCATCTCGGTCTGGAGCTGACATATCCCACACATCCAGATATGTTTAGATTTCATCGGAATCAAGGGCACGAAACAGAACTCGAACCACTTGCGCGACTTGGCGGCGAACATGGAGGCTAGGTGCGTTCGAATTAAGCAACACGCTTAAATTTCGAAAGCTCGAAGCAGCATGCTCACCATTGTGGCATCTCGGACAGATTCTTGAGCCTTGGTCTCCACTTGGCGATATCTTAGTCGGACAGCCAACTGAGGATGGGAAGCTCGTCAGACGAATGCGGAGATGGAGGGAGGGTGCGATTACAACTGACATGCGATGGGGATACAAACTAAAAACATGGCGTTGAGAATGTTATGCTAAAATCCAAGGACGTTACAGCTCACAGATAAAGTCCATAGACTGTGAGTGTGAGGAGAGGAGTACTTGTCGCCCAGCTGTTCTCACGGGGCATTGAGGCTGTGTGTATATAAGTGGGTGACGGCTATCGGAGTTTCAGACCTATCTGAGTCTGAAACATTCCAGGCACCGCAGAGCCATCTGGGACAGTGGCAGTACTACTCTTTGATCTACATCTTTTGATAGACTCCTGACCCCTTCCCTTGCTCTATTAGACCGTGGTTGTTGAACATCGACATCCACAAGCTTTCAACCGCGGACTCGTTTGAAATTTGAATTATGAGTTTCTGTTGACATCAACTGGATAAGTGATCTCATCGAAAACGGACTCCGGCTCTACGCTTTAACATGCTACAGTGACCTACCTTCCAATGCCTCCGCGCGCCCGATAGCTTTCTTTAAAAATACAAATTCTTGTGATCTAAATTCTCGAAGAACCTGCTCTGCGATGCCGGGGTGTTGAAGTGGACGAAAATTCCAGAGAACGACGGGACACTGGAAGGTCTACATGAACTTGAACCAGACGAGGTTGAGCGTCCATTCGATCCCGTGGTGAGCCGTGTTCACGTCTATCGCTCCAAAGTGTCTCGACACTTGCACGGAAGCGGTTGAACACCGAGCACTGATCAGCTTCGGTCGTAGCAGGGACAGGGGTGAGAGTAGCGATCAGGTTTCGGAGGTGTATGATCTTGGCTGCGATGCGACTGCCGTGTTGAGGCTGCGATACGACTTCTTCATGGCACTGAAGTGGGCACAGGTCATCGCTCAACAGCGAGCGCTGGGAAATGGACAACGAAAGACATCTTTGGGCCATTTCGAGGTGATAGTCGATACTTGCTTGTCGTGCCCCAAGACCCTGTGACATGGGCATGGCGGCCGTCAAGTCAGGTTAGACGTTTCCTTGAATTCGCTCGAGTGTGGTAAACAGTCTGCTGAGAGTGACCGCAACGTTGGGCGCGCTGTTTGTAAGATCAAGATCGTGCGTCTCAACGCCCAGGCGAAGGTATGGTGCTACGAGGGCTAGTGTGCCAGTTGGCATGATGTCGACGCCCCACCAAACTTTGCCAGCAACAGAATACCAACACAAACTTGGCAACACCATTACTACAATGTCTTGTTAAGTAACTCACTGATACTGGCAGGTGAGTTGACTCATGAGCATGCACAATGGAAACGCACGGGCGAACCTAGTAGAAGAATAATCAGTGAATTGGCATGTGGTTCACTGTACGTGGATAGGTCACAGGTATACTAGCTTGGTAAGACCCAAGAGTAGGACCAGTAACACTATCATGTATGTAGAGTCCATAATAACATGACGACACGACATTTATGTATTAGCACATTGCAAGCAGTGACACGCAGTGCCCGCCCGCTGACTGTTATGTTTCACTTTCCCCACAGTTGGTAAGTCTTGGCGACTTCTCAGCAGCAGACCACGCCAGGGTTCTTCTTTAAGCCCGGGCGCTGACATCCATTTGTAGGAACACAGCCACTTGGACCACCTTTAAGTTTCCCTATTCCCAGGCACCCTGTTTGATCCTTATCCATCACCGTCGTCGTCTGTATCATCACGAGAGATGTCCTACTACGGTGACCCCAGCCACGTCCATCGTTCCCACTCTCACTCCCATTCCCACCACCATGGTCCAGCCTCAGGGTACTTACCAAACCCCCCCGTTGGGGCTGACCCCCAGCTGTGGCGATATTTTAGTGCGGTAGATACTAACAGATCTGGTGTTCTGAGCACCGTTGAGTTGCAGAATGCCCTCGTTAATGGTATAGATCATTCTATTGTTCCCAAATCTCGCTGATCGTGTGTCCTATTAAATCAGGAAACTGGTCCAGTAACTTAATCGTCGCCTGCCTTACCTGATTCCTCACACATTTTTTCTCAGAGTTCGATCTGGATACGGTGAAGATGCTTATGAACATGTTTGTAAGTTGATGCGTTGGGTGAAGTCTTGATTGGGAATAAATCAAAATATTTCAGGATACCGAGCGCAATGGCACTATTGGGTTTAATGGTAAGCGTTTCTGCATTTATGATTCCATCCTCAGATTCTCATTGTTGACAGAGTTTTCTCGACTGTGGCAATACATCGCGGACTGGCAACGTGTTTTCAAGCACTTTGACAGAGATCATTCGGGAACCATCGAGAGGCGAGAGTTAGCGGATGCCTTGCGGAACTTCGGATACAATCTTTCTCCGACTCTCCTCAGCCTACTCGAACATAAATACGGTAATTTGCATGGTCGACTCCCATTTGATCAAATCGATTTATCGTTCTCATGTCCAGCTTCAACCGGGGCAACCGCCGCATATGGACCAGTCCCCGGAATCACGTTCGATCGATTTGTCAGAGCGTGTGTTGCAATCAAGACACTTACCGAAGCCTTCCAAAGGTTTACTTTTCCACCTTCATAAGTTTAAGTAGCTAATGTCCTCTCGAAGGGTTGACACCGACAACGATGGTTGGGCACGGTTCAGCTACGAAGAATTCATGAAGGTAATTACCACAGCTGTATAGTATTGGACGTAACTCATCATGCTACTCCAGGTTACTCTCATGGCCCCTTGAATTAGGTCGCGTTCGTCAGGAACACATGATGCACATGTAGGAATAGGCGAGCTCGTCGTTGATGTGTTCCATAGTCACTCTCCATGATTTTATGTCAATGTAACAACTGCCTGGTCTCCTGAGACACGTTGAGGAGTGTTGAATCTATGACAAGTAGCGCACGCTCGGGTGTAGATGCGAACCCAAACTGAAATTTAGTCTTGGTGCACATGGTCCCCGAAAGTTATGGAGAGTATAGACTCTCTGATTTCCGACAAGTTGCCTTCTTCGTGTCCATTCTTATCACTGTATCCGGATTTTGAAACATGGTTGGAGGTGCTTCCATCTATTCCTTCGATTTCGGACCTTGTCGATGGGGGAAACACCGACTGCGCCTCGATAGGTCGCTGAAGTGAATAGGTCCAATTTGTAGGACGGATGAATCATCTGGGGGCGGATGGGGTAACAGAGTGAATGTGAGGTATCCCCCGGCCGATGGGTTTAGTCAGCAATGATCCTTCCTTCCAACAAGTTGAACCGTGACGGATGCGGAGGTGAACAGAACTTCTGAGATCAATGTACATTCATTGAAGTCGTGCTCATGCGGCCATCAGGATGCAAGATGTCCCGAACTCCACAAATTGGAAGAATGGATTAATTGTAAAGCGTGAAATAAGCAGCCCAAAACATAAAATTTCCTTCAAGATCCCTTCAACGACGATCAAAGTGGGGTACATCGAAATATTCAAATAATAAGGGAGTCCAAATTTCTGGTGTTACAACCCAACGGGAACCCTTTTCATGAAAGTTCCCAAGGTGCACACCGAGTTCCTTAGTTGATAGACAGGCTATAGGCCGAGCTAGAAAGAGGAGGACGCATGAGTTGGAACGAACAATTAGAGCATAACATGGCTCACGTCTTGAAAGTGGCACTTCCAGAGGTCGCCTCTGTCCCGGCCTGAGCGGTCGTGAGGTATTGCGAGGAAGCGAAATAGCCATGGTCAATTAGGTACTATGTGATCCGAACATCAAAAAAGTGGGTCAATGCACGTGGAATGAGGGAGTCTTACGGTGAAAAATGGGTGTATGTCTCCGCTGAAGGAGGTTATGGTACCGCTAACGGGAATGAACGAAAAAACATTGTTAGCAGTGTTGGTGCCCGAGTAAAAGTTCCTGCGACACAGTTTACTTGAGTTTGTTACTGGACCCATCCCAGCAGTGACTCACCAAGTGTGACCAGCAATAGCGACGTTGGTCGCAACAGGGATCGCATTGCCTTTGCTGTCGTAGTGGAAAGAGGCAGGCCCAGAGTCGAAGTTAGCGAGCCAGATCATGATCTCATTCGCTGCTTTTCCGCCCGGAGTGTCGGAGGTAAACAAATCATAGGAAACATCAGCTGAGACCGCAGTGTTACTCTGGGACCAGTGCCACGTCGACTACGATATCGAGTTTAGTGACCAAAGCTTAAGATAATGTACGTTACAGGAAACGCACTGGCATCTTAGTAATCTTACTGAGTTGAACGTTGATCCCAGTGTTGAGTTGAATGTTGGAGAAGCTCTTGATGCCATTACCACTCCATTTCCACGTTGTGGACCATGCAACGGTGTTGCCATTGACGGAATCGAGTGTAGAACACTGCGAACCAGGGGTTTTATCGGTCTTACCCCAAAGGTCGGTCAGCAGGGTGTATGAGCCGGCTGGTACCGTATCAAACGTTCCGCAGACCGTTGTGGCCCGACGCTGAAGCGCAGAGGCGGAGACGAGGGGGAGGAGCAAAAGCAATGCAGACCAAGAGACCATCGTGAATGAACGCAGTGTCTTGGAACATGAACATGGACGTGCTTAAATACCTCGACAGGAAGCGTGTGGTTCACAACTGGAGTTCTTCCGAGGCTATGACCGCATGATGCGATCAATGTCACGCAGAACCTGTGATGAGATTCAGGGAGACATGAAAGCTGTTTGAAGGGGTAGTATTGCAAATCTATGTCATGGTAGCGACAGAAACTCAGCCTTGTTAGCGAGTTTCGCGGGCCGAAGGCATAAAATCGCGGTCTATGCAGTGTGGTAGTCAGTTACGGCCAGTTACGGCGAGGTCAAGTGATGAGGAAAAACTATCTTAACAACGCGGTTCGACTCTTAGTTAGGGGTATTTCATGCCGGGCCGCCCGCGGCCTGGTGTTGCCCCGGCCTGTCACAATGTTCCGGATGATCGCACTTTCAGCTCAATTCGGTAAATGGCAGAACATATGTACTTGGCACACATCACCAGGTACCTACCTGTACCTACCTTAATACCTGTACCACCCCGAGATACGGCTGTTCCGCAGTCCATGAACATATGATCTGAAGCACGACACGTGTGCTAGGTCCGAGTGAATGAGCTGGAAATGAGTCGACGAACGTCTTAGACCTCCCTTTTCTCCGCACCAACATTTCCCCAGCATTTCCTTCCTGAGGTACTTTTAAGAGTCCTCGATAATATCGTCATTGTTCGTCGAGTGCAGTCATGATATATATACCCATGGGGCTGCACTCGCCGACCAAAGCAGTCAGCATAGCCACTGGCAGGAACTTGGAAGATATTCATTCCATCCCTGCGAGAAGCATGTGGAAGTCAACCTGAAACGTTTGTGATCACTAACCAATGGCCTGGTGATCAGATCGTCTGTGGGGTAGGCGACATTCTGGGGCAGGCGACGTACCAGTGGGGCGATGGTCGACCTGACGGTGCGACCTCGAGTCAGCTTGATGAAGAAGAGCTCGCTTATGCATACTTTATAATGTCAACAAGCCAAAAGCAGCCTGTCAACGGAGTCATGGGACATGATAGTATTAGGCAAGTAGCTCCGTTCCTTTACAATGTCCGAGGATCAAACGTTCAAGGGTGACTGAGATCGTTTTCGGATGCTTTCATCCACTCGGTTGCTAGATGCTCTACGACACGGGGTAGAATACCCGACACCCGTTCTGAGTCACCGCCACAACCTTCCAAGTAGTACTTTATCTGAGAAGAAAAGCAGACTCAGCACCCTTCGTCAGTACCGTCCAGTTACGTTCTATGTATACCTTCGGTTCGGTTCCGCTCGTTCTGAAACAAAATCAGTGGATGCTCAAAGTAACGCGTGGAATGAACCTTATGGTCAGTACTATGTTAACATCTGTGGACTTTGCCCTGAATTGAACCATGTGTCCTGAGGATAGTGGCAGCCTCGGTGCGTACGTCGGAGGGTTTCTACTATCGTATCCATTCCCAACCGTCAGATCAGTGACACTGTCAACAGTTAACTGGGCGATCGAGCGGGGGTATCGCTTTGTGAGGGGGTGCGACTGCGAATGAGTGTCACTTAGTGGCACCGGCGACGTTAACTAAGAGACCCACTGTTCTCTCAAAGTTGCGAAGCGCCCCGAAGATCTTGTCTATCTTAACTGTATCCAGACAAATGAAATAACCATTTCTGGTCTACAGACGACCTGTCATTCCAGCGCTTAAACTGTGGGCAATGGCGCACCTCGAAATAACCGTATCTGGGGAGTTATTACGAACTAGCGAACAGGTGAGACAAAACAAATACACACCTTTCGTAGAGGCCCTTTAGATGGCTTTGAACCGTCAAACCTTGTCTATGTAGTTCAGTCGCCATCTCTGCAAAAATCAACTTTCCATCTCCATGAGTTGTGGTGCTTCATTTGTGCACTTGCGCTCACCGTGGCAGCTATTCCGTCCTTGTCACGTATCTCGGAACCGAACATGAAACCGATAGCTTCTTCGTATCCAAAGGGAACCTCATAACCGGCTCGCTCAAGGTCCAGCGCAGTATTTCCAATGAATTTGAATCCTGGTAGACTACTCTGAGGTAAATCCTAGAAGTTATATTTGTGAGGCCTACCGGTCAGACAGTCCACAAACTTGAAACCCTCGCGATGTGCCATTGCCTCGACCATTTTAGAACTTACCGTAGAGGCTACCATCGCTAGTTTGTCTGGGACGCAGTAAATGTTCCAAAGGAGGTGGGTGGACCAAACAATGTAACCTACTCAATGGTTTTCCAGATTCTTTATACTTTGCCAACACACGGCTGGCAAACAAGGTTCCTAGCTGATCGCCGGTGAATGTCTTGAAGCTCCCGTCGGAACTGGGCTGTCATATAAATATCTAACCATGATTCCGAGACAGAGGCTCACCCTCTCTCAGTAGCCGAAAATCGATCAGAATCAGGATCCTGCGCTAGCACATAGTCTGCACTCGAACGGACAGCCGTTGAAATTGCGCATTCCTAATACGGCGTCACGGAGGGAAATGAAGAGCCTGGTATAAGCTCACCAAAGCCCCTACAATAACTCTGTCATAAATTTATCAAAGCCTATGCATTCATTACCTTTTTCCTCTGGATTTGGAAATCGAACTGTCGGAAAGTTGGGATCTGGAACTTTCTGCTCTTCTACAGCAATATACGGTTTAAAACCAGCACGCTTGAACACTTCAGATGCGAAGGCATCGCTGACGCCATGCATTGAGGTATTGACAAATTTGATAGGAGTATCGTCGACATGAAGCCTGTGCGCGCTATAACTACTCGAACGCAACAATATCATTCGACCACGAACCTGGGGTTTTCCATGCTGCGGATTAGAGTAAAATAACTTTCTTTCATCTCTTCTGTGGGGTCATAGCAAAGCGAAGATGCATAAACATCGGGTCCGTGCTGTATTCTTGGTTCTAGATTATCCATAATAGCTTGAGCTATACCGGTATCATGAGGTCCGATAATCTGTAGGGTGTCTGATTTAGGCGCGTAACATTGACCTGGACCAGCCTACCTGGACGGCATTTTCCCAATAGACCTGTGGGCACAGGTAACGAAAGTAAATCTATGAGTTTTAGAACACGCGCCTTGAAGCCATTGTCATCCTTGAGAGACTAGGTCGTAAACTTGGCAAAACATCAAAATGTAATGGATACCTTCGGGTTGTGACTCGCTGCAGAATCATTGAAGTTGGAGGGCTAGAATGAACGTAAATCACACACCAGTGATCATTACCCCGCAAGCCGCATTCAGTCTTTTTACCGAAAAGGGTACACTTATAAAAACGTTATACCTATTTCCCACAAGAAAGCTAAAGGAGGAGCTCACAGTGGCGTATGGACCAAGCCTCTTAGAAGAAAAACCTTAAATTTGTTGGAAAGGAACACCGCAGCTGTAAGGCGTGCCCAGTCTGCCGAATTGTGTCGATGATCGTGACCGATTACGATACCACGTGAGCCAGCATCGGCGACATTCTCCAACAAGTACGCGCAAAGTCCCTAACAAAGCCTACTTTGAACTTCATAACCTTGTGGAACTCATTTGTGCTTGCCTGTGATGTCTGGATGATGATCAAGTCGTTCATCCTCGCCCACCCAGCTTCCATTTTGCCTCGGAGTCCTCGGAACTAGGCGTTGGTAGCGACGATGAACGCCGACAGTGAACTCACCTGCAGTCCCGAACTCTATGCGCGTCCTTCCGATGAGAGAATGGAATATAACCGTCGTAGTGAACGTTAGACATGACTCAATATCATCTAGTTTTACTGGAATGTACCTCATCCTTTTCTCCAATTCATCTATGTTTTGGGTGTCCCATAACACTTGAACCTCTCTTCTCGATTTCTCATTCTAGTATCGGGTGATATCCATCATTAGATTTAGGTGGGAGAAACGGAGGGGACGTACTGGGTCTAATCTGAGCCATTCCTTCACGAGATGTTCAAGCGACATGGTTCCTACCCTGCGACAAACTTCTTGCCAATGTGGTTTCGTTCTAACTAACCTGGTCAGCTTAGGAGACTGGTAACGATTGATAACCGATGAGACCTGAGAGAAAAGGCAGATCCAGATGTACCAAGCAGTGAACAGTATACAATTGGTTGACTACGCTGATAAGACAGCCCCCAGGTATAAACAAAGATAAATACCTCGACTTAATCCCAATACGTAATTGCATCAGTGCTGAATCAGTGGGTTGGTGCTCTCTGTCTTACCTCTCTTCTGATATCATAAATCGGAGGCTGTTACATTTGCACAAACTGCTGTTCATACATCCAACTAAGTACAACCAATCCAACGATGTGGTAGCCGTGCACAATGCTACAAAGTAATAGTTACAGTTTGTTCAGATTATATTGGAAGCCATGAGCAAGAGTTTCAAGGAGCTTTGGTTTCAGTTCGGCTGTTACACCCATCGAGACATCAATCGACTGACGAGCTCGCCATACACCGTCATCTCCTTTCGCTGGATTGGACCTGAAACATCTTAGATAGAACTTGGCCATTCCGGTCGAATGGAATCGGGAACCCTCAGGACATCCAAAATGCGCACTACACCAATCGATTCTGACGTGAAAATAAGCCCTCGAGTTGCCCCGAAAAATTTGCATAACTTACACTGTGTTTGAGTTGACAGTTACGACATTGTCGTGGGGCAAAAAGAAGAATGATTTTCCAGCATTTGCTATCTCGAGCATGCGGTTGCTTGCCACTGTCACCCAATTATAGATGTAATCGGGTTCCCTGCACTGCATCAGCGCATGTCGAAGAGCCGTAGCGATTCCACCCATATCCGTCGGAATGGTAGCAGGAACCTGGTGAATTCAGCTCCATTCACCAATCAACTCTAGCGAAAAACCGATGGAATACACGAACATTTTGTATCAGATTACCTGCCACATCCTCGTCGACGAATGAAGCGCTTATGTCACGATACTGAAAACAGATGTGGCCACCAACGTCAAGAATATAAACTACTCACGCTGCATGCATTGGTGACCTTTTGCACAGGCATGCTTCTATGGTGATTTAATATAGCGACGAGATAAGCAGTAAGGCAGTCGTGTTTCGAGAGGAAGGTCTCGTCCTGTCCGTGGGAAGCGAGTGCCGAACGAAACTCGGAGAGATCGTGACTCTCGAACCGCCATTTCAGATGTTCGACATTTTTGCGCGATTCAGCAAATATGTCTCCGAGTTCGCTGAAGAAGCAAGTGTCGTGTAAATGGGGTATGCGGGGCCAAAGCTCGGCTAAGATAGAACATGACGGTGTCGGAAAGTGTTGTTTCTTGAAGGTTGGAGCTGCATACTGCAGGGGTAGACCTTGGTAAAATTGGGAGAGTGTGTGCATGAAACGCGACAGCAAGATGGCGTCACCTTGTTAAGCAATCAAAAGCATGAGAATGGGATCAAGAAAAGCAACAAACCAAGTGTATGATGCCAAGAGACACCGATACAAGTCTCGTCCTTAAAGAAAGTCAATTTAAGACAAAGAAGCGGGGCAGCGTCGTTGACAAGGTTAGCACCAATAGGTTGATGGCTTAGGAACGGGGATATGTCATCCTGGATGACCCAATCACCATTCAGGAGTGACTCGGAGCTCATGTCGAGCTTGTAATCAATGTCCACAGGAACAGCAGTATTGGTGAGTTCAATCTAAGAAAAGTGAGACAGCAGTCTAGCTGATTCCCGAAAATGAACCCACAGACCAACGCCCACCACTACATCGAAGCTGCCCTGCAGCGTGTGGGTATAGTTGCAGGGTTTTTGAGAGAGCCTCCTCAAACCTGGGGACACCAAGTTCTGTCGGCAGGACATGAACGTTGTTGATCTGAACCTGGCATGAACACTGGGAAATTCATCGGAACGAAGCATACGTTGAGCAACCAGAGATCATAGCCAGGTAAATCTACATGTGCATTAGTGGCAAGGACAGCTGGCAGTTTAGGTGATACAAGGCGCTGGGTGAAAGGCATAGCTGAGTAGACGCTAGAGGTGGGAGTATTTATCATGCTTCGGGAACCCAATGACGTGCCCCATATCTTTGGGACGGTCAAACAAGTCTACAGGCTTTTAGGAACTCTGGACTGCACAAGAACATTACATTATGCCTAGCTGATGGGTTGGGTCCTAACTATTTGGTACACTCACTTCAGCAGCCAGGTCAATCTTCGACATAGTAGTACCCACAAGGTGATAATGGGCTGAGATTGTATGAAATAATGAGTGGATTGCGTATGGCATGGAAGACGGAAATTACCCACGATATGACACATCCGAGTCGAACGGAACCGTGACGCAGGTGGCCTCCGAGAGGTAAGGAACGCCGCGGAGGTATGTAGACTAGTCGACTCCTTGGTGGATTAATGATTCCACAAACTTACGTGGTGTACGGTGCCAACTGGACGTCATTAGTAAGGACACGTAAGACTCGCCTAAGAAAGCCTGATGACACTTTAAGCAACACTGCTGTAACACTTATATGTATATGCGAATGTATGGTGTTTACTACTTGGGGGGAAACGACAAAGCGTGGAGTCGAGCGTTCGCCCTCGAAGTAAATAAACACATCCCTTTCGTTGGCTTGATGAATTTGTTTCATTGACAGACACTAGACCCCAACTTATCACAAAATTCGTAAACTCCTGAGATCAATCTGAGAGGGCCAAAGACACTATGCAGTCCTTCTGAGCATTCCGAGTTCGTGATTCTTCCATATTCCAATGTATATCGTACGTACAGCAAGAAGCCCAGCTGGCGTGTGCGATTTATGCTTCGTCTGAACTTCATATGTATACGACTGTGTTTCTTTCCCGTGATGAAGACTTGACTGGACGGAGAGTTACCTGAAACCAGTCATCTCTTAAGCTCGGACGCTTCTGTTCTGGATCGACTAGGTACTTCCTAGAACGTCTGGTTCGAGGCTACTCACAGCAAAGCGAAAGCTAAGACACCCCTGATACACCGGTCTGCCATACGTTGGAGTTGTCCAGGTCCTGCATTATGATTACTTGCCATTAAGTCAGCCAGCGGCCGATGAACAATCCAATGGAAAGAGATAAAATACATAACGATCTACGAGTCCAGGACTACTCTACTAATTGTATACTTGATATAACGGCCTATATCATCAAGGTCAGTGGCTACAGTACGAAAGAGTAGAAAAGGCTAACGTACGTTGACGAGAACTTGGTACCCTGTCTTACAACCTTCTCTACCGCATCCAAGAAATCACGCTCCGTTGCGACTTTCCGCCGCGCACGAATCGCGAACATACCAGCCTTCGGAATCATATGTATACATCACCATGATGAATAGGAACTTTGGGGACGCACCTCGGTAGCAACTGACCGCAGCTCCGCTCCAGTGGTATTAGGACATAGTCGCGCAATCAGGTCAAACCGTATATCCCTTTCAACGCTCATGCTTCAAGTTTGCATTTGTTTCATTTTAGGTACGAAGTTCAGTAGGGTAACGAAACATGGACATACCTCCGTGCGTGGATCTTCAAAATGTGTGCGCGGCCCTCATTATCGGGTAACGAGAATTCCACACGCCGATCGAGGCGTCCTGGTCGAAGTAGCGCAGGATCTAGTGTATCTGGCCTGTTTGTTGCCATCAAAACTTTAATGTTCCCTCGGGGATCAAATCCATCCAGTTGGTTAATCAACTCCAGCATCGTTCTCTGCACCTCGTTGTCCCCGCCTGCACCGTCGTCGAATCGTGCACCGCCAATAGCATCGACTTCGTCAAAGAAGATGATGCAGGCTTTCTTCGAACGCGCCATTTCAAAGAGTTCGCGGACCATGCGGGCGCCTTCGCCGACATATTTTTGCACGAGTTCAGACCCAATTACACGAATGAACGTAGCATCAGTACGATTGGCGACTGCACGGGCACAAAGAGTTTTGCCAGTTCCAGGAGGCCCGAAAAGGAGAACACCTTTAGGAGGGTCAATACCAAGTTTCACGAAACGTTCTGGCTAGATTTGAGGTCAACAGATTGTAGTTTTCTTTCCGAGAAACATACTGAAAGAAGGGGAGTCTCGACAACCTCGCGCAGCTTTTCTATCTGCTCCTTGCAACCTCCGACGTCTGAGTAAGTAACATCAGGCTTCTCTTCCACTTGCATCATCGTGACTGATGCATCGATTTTTGGTGGCAAAGGTATCTGAATCTGGTATTTGTTCCGATCGACTCTACACGAAAGTTATCGGAAGGGAGAAGGGTGAGACAACAACTCCACGCACCCGACACGCATACCCTCCTCAATATCAGTGGGTGCTACACGCTCGCCCAGCCCAACAACAAACTTTGCGATTTGCTTGATGTTGATGACATATTTGTCTTGCTCATCAGCACCTTTCTGACCTTGCACAGCTCCAGCCGGGTTGACTGCGCGAGCCAATTCTGCCTTCTTAGGATCCATGGGAATGATTTTCGTACACCGCGCGACCTGGAGGGGATGCTCGCCCATGCGTGCGCGGTCAGCAGCGAGGTCCCATAGGTTCGGTGCAGCAAGACCAGTGTCTGACTCCTTCACACCGAGTTTCTCGTCAATTTGCTTTTGGACTTCTTTTATGTCTGTATCGGTCTTTTTCAACTTGGCAGCATATGGACCTTGACCCTACAGGATGCGTTATTGACCGACACGGAGAGAAATGCAAGTGTGCAACGTGCATAGGTCTTGAGAATTTGGATATCGCTATCCGTGAGCACTATAGGGTGCATAAGAAATCGTTTGATTGATAGATGGTATGACTAGCCTTGAATCTTTTCTTCTTTCTCGTCTACTTTCTTCTCGTCTAGCAGAGGGTCAGTATGCCGAACGTAGTCCAGCGTAGGCAAGATAGTGTAACATACATTTTTCCCAGTCACTGGAGATTGACGTCAGTGAAACCGTAGGCAGCGTCAAAATCGAAAACTTACGCTTTGGGAGGCATTTTGGAGGACGAGTACTGTGGTCGTGCTGACGTTAGGACAAGGACGCGTCATTGGGGTATACGCGCCTCGGCTATTCCCGAAGGAATTCAGATTCCGCTTTAGGATCTTCAGGGACTGCAGGGCGTCCTTCTGTATCATCAACGACCATGGCTGGTGCACTACAAAACGCAAAGCGCGACCTTCCAAAGATCGCCGATGAGGAACACGAATCGCGCTTTGGTCAGGTGTTCGGTGTCTCTGGACCGGTCGTGATCGCAGAGAACATGACCGGCGCTGCCATGTTTGAACTGGTCCGCGTCGGACATGATGAGCTAGTGGGTGGTAAATCTGCAGCATATTTATGAGTTGGTTTTGCGTCACTAACGTCTATTTCAGAGGTTATTCGAATAGAGGCAGACAAAGCAACCATCCAAGTATACGAGGAAACATCGGGTGTCACAGTTGGGGATCCTGTTCTCAGAACAGGCAAGCCTCTCAGCGTGGAGTTGGGCCCAGGTGTGTAACATCCATGTGGCTTGGCGTGTTATATTCAGGATGTTGTAGGTTTGATGGGTAACATCGTCGATGGCATCCAAAGACCATTGCGCGTAAGCTGCTTCGCGTCTTTCTGTTCATTGATTGATTCAGCTACATGGTCATTCAGTCCATCCAAGAACTCTCAAAGTCTATCTATATTCCACGTGGTATCAACACCGAAGCGCTTGACCGTTCCCTCAAGTGGGATTTCATTCCGGCATCCTTTAAAGTATTCCTTCTGCTTTCAACTACGGCGCTCTTCTGATCGTGTGCGTAGGTTGGTGATCACATATCAGGGGGTGACATCTTCGGTGGTGTCTACGAGAATTCGCTTGTGGATAACCACAAAATCATGCTTCCACCTCGCGCACTTGGTACTATCACCCACCTCGCAGAAAAAGGAAGTTATGCTGTGGATGTCCGTATCTATGACTTTCTATTCATCCTTTGGGCCCTCAATTACACACTATTAGGATATTGTTCTAGAAACTGAATTCAATGGTCGAACGACTAAACACACGATGATGCAATTATGGCCTGTCCGCGCACCCCGCCCGGTCACCGAGAAGTTGACCGCAGATTACCCGTTGTTGACTGGCCAACGCATTCTAGATGCTCTTTTCCCGTGGGTTGCTTTGTACCTTTCCGATAGGCTCCATTAACTTATCGTGCGAAGATGTGTTCAAGGAGGCACCACGGCCATTCCTGGTGCTTTCGGATGCGGCAAAACTGTCATTTCTCAAGCGTTGTCCAAGTACTCCAATTCTGATATTATCATCTATGTTGGGTGTGGAGAACGAGGAAACGAGGTTAGTTTGTTGTATGCCGATTGACCTTGCTCATATTGTTATGATAGATGGCTGAAGTTTTGATGGAAGTAAGAACTCTGGTCGTTTGTTTGCATTTGCTTGCTAATCCCTCAAAAGTTCCCTGGGCTGACGATGGAAGTCGACGGTCGCCAAGAACCCATCATGAAGCGCACCACCCTTGTTGCAAACACGTCAAACATGCCTGTTGCTGCGCGTGAAGCGTCCATTTACACGGGTATCACGCTCTCGGAGTATTTCCGTGACCAAGGATCTAACGTCGCCATGATGGCTGACTCAACATCACGTTGGGCCGAGGCCCTTCGTGAAATCTCTGGTCGTCTTGCAGAGATGCCAGCTGACTCTGGGTATCCTGCATACTTGGGCACGAAACTGGCGAGTTTCTACGAGCGGGCCGGCAAAGTTAAATGTCTGGGCAACCCCCAGCGACAGGGGACTGTATCCATTGTTGGAGCGTGAGTGTTGCCATGACTTGACCATGGTATTACTCTGTTGACAAGATGGTTAGTGTATCGCCACCTGGAGGAGATTTTGCCGACCCAGTCACATCAGCTACACTCGGAATCGTCCAGGTCTTTTGGGGCCTCGACAAGAAGCTGGCGCAGCGCAAACATTTTCCGTCCGTCAATTGGAATCTGTCATACTCGAAATACACGAAAGTGCTCGAACCCTTTTACGAGCGTGATGCACCGGGTTTCGTTGAGCTCCGCGTGCGTACAAAAGAAATTCTTCAAAAGGAAGAAGACCTTGCGGAGATTGTTCAACTCGTTGGCAAGAGCGCGCTAGGGGAGAATGACAAGATCACCCTCGAAGTTGCGAGAATGCTTAAGGACGACTTCTTGCAACAGAACGGCATGAGCGAGTACGATCGCTATTGTCCTTTCTACAAGACAAATGCAATGCTGAGGAATTATGTTGCGTTCTATGAGGCCGCCTTGAAGGCAACCGCACAGGGCGACTTGACGTTCGCTAGAGTCAGAGAGTCTGCTGGAGACCTGATATTCAAGCTTTCTCAGATGAAGTTTGAGGTGAGACGTACAGTAATATGGTGGAGCTGTTCCTGACTTCATTTTTGGTTTGTTTTCAAGTCACCCTCGCAAGGCCAGGAACCAATTATGCAGAAGCTGGATGCTCTGCACACGGAGATCCAAGATCGCTTCCGCCAAATGGTGGAGTAGCCTAATGTGATACGCCCCCGTTCTTGTACCCTGTCAGACGTAATACCGCTTTCACCCCCTCCTACTATTGAAGGGATGTCCACTCAGGTGGGGACTCCTTGGAAGACTCAGTCAAGTAGAGCGTGCGCATTCGTGCCGTGACTCGCTGATCAAACGGCATTGAGATGGCAATTGAAGAAATGGCACCACCAACGTCCAGTTTGACGTGCGACACGAGGAAACGGCATTGAACGAAGCTGTGGTCAAGCTGTGGTGAAACCAGTAGTAAGTAGTGTTGTGCCGTGCATTTACGCTGAGCGCGGAAAATGGTCGATCGCCCGATCAACCCGGTGAGGCTCATGGTGAGGCCTTGAGAAGCGACTCCAACGTGCAACCTCGCCTTTCATGGTGACCGCCTTCTGATCCGCAGTGCAACGCCGGTCAGGAACAGCCGATTCCATCGACCGAAAACTGTTTCAGGTACGGAAGATAAACTCATAGTCCTCCTCAAACAGCCCGAGACTCTTTCGATTCCATACCGCTTTCAGTTCGCCCTTGGTGATCACCCACATTGTGTGGCTGCACAGACGACCACACCCAGCCATGCTTTCGTCTCCAAACAAGAGATATTGTCGAAGGGTGCCAATGATTGAGATCAAGGACAAGATGTTTACGGGTCATTGCGGAGTCGCGCAAACTTCCGATACCGTGGTCTCGTTCCGCAGCAAGATACTGCGATACTGCGGACTGCGGTTACATGCGGTGTGCATACATTTGGGTTATGAACTTGCTCCTCTCGCCTGGACCTTTCCACTCTCAGATCCTCTCGTTTGAAAGGAAAACATGCATCTTGCCAAACTCGTGCCGCTCGCTTTCGCGTGCAGCGCCTCTGCGTTACCTGTAGTAACCTTACCTTGGTTCGGCCAGATCTCTTTGGATGGCCTTGTTGGATGCCTGGGCTACATGAGTGGTCTCGCAGAAGAGAGGACCATTTACCAGGTACTGAAAGATGACAGCCAGTGAGTGTTGTTCGAAGCGATCTAGTAAATGGGAACGTGCTCACAATCAACAAGATACTCGCGTTTGGTGAAGGCTATCGACCTCAGTGAAAGTGTGGTTGGCCTTCTCAGCGATCCATCCAAGAGGTATGTCCGTGGATCCTCGTCGTTCGAATGGCCACCTAATCTGAGACGTCCTTCAGCATCACCTTCTTTGCTGTGCCAAACTCTAAGTTACCACGTCGTCACAGACCTCATCATGGCGATCGTAGGCGCAACGAGAGTCTCCTCCCTTTACTCGAAGACAATCCTAGCGACGTTGGCTACGATCTTGGAGACATTGTCCAACGAGCCGAGGGACTCGAGAAAGAACTTGACTCCCGCGATAAAGAGAAACGTAAAGAAGCGCTGAAACGCATCATCCCAAAGATCGTTGCGTATCATATCCTTCCAGAGTCATACGAAACTGCGGACCTCGTTCAGAATATCACTTATGCCACTAACTTGACAGTCGGTGACGGCTCAATGGATGGGAAACCGCTGAGGTTGAGCATTCTCAGCGCCCCAGTCCACCCTCGCTTGAGGATCAATACGTTCGTGGAGGTGACGAGGAGAGATATCAAAGCCAAAAATGGTGAGCGGAATTCATTTTTAGTCCTCTCATCTTAGATTCTGTACCAGGCGTTATCCACCAAATCAGTCACCCTCTGTTTCCCCCTCCACCAATCTTCCAAGAGACCTTTTTTGTCCCAAAGGTCTTCTCCTTCTTCGTGAGGACTCTGTCCATTCGCGATCGTGGTCTTGGTTGCTGACATTTCTGTAGACAAGTGCCATCCAGCGCGTCGGCCTCACAGATGATATTGATCGATTGCGGTGTTCTAAGGATGATGGGCATGACGTTGTTTTCGTGGGGGCAACAGCAACTACTGCATTTGCTCCTACATCTGGCGCATTCGAGCGACTTCCAAAGAAGTTGAAGATGTACCTGTTTTCGCCATTCGGTCGGAAGGCGCTGAAGAAATTACTGGAGTATCATATCGTGCCCAACATCGTTTTCCACACCGGCGAGTACACATAAACCAATTTTATATGAGAGTACCCTAAATTTTTGCAGATTACTCCTACACCTCAACATTAACATCCAATGTCACGGAAGTCACTCCCTGCTTAGTGCAGACGCAGTTTCCGGTACCAGTCCCCGCCTTCCTTGATGGAGATATAGAGAACCACGTCACGTCCCGAAGCACACCACGTCTTGCGGAGCTCGTTTACGAGTACAATTCCACCCTTCCAACACTCCTCCAGAGTCACAACCTCCGTGTTCATGTCGCGCGCTACAAGTCAAACTTGCCTGTTCCTGGCTCCTCGCGATACTTTACGATCTTCAAAGTTAATGGCCATCACGTTGGACCATTTGATATCCCCGCACGCAATGGTGCGCTCCATGTTCTGACGACCATTCTCGATCCCCGAAAGGGGCGTGGCCACCACGCCGACAATGGAGGCGACGAGGCTGCATGGGAGGACTGGGAGGACTGGCTCCCCCAGTGGGCTATGGAGAACTGAAGCGTGTCGAGGATCTCTTGCACTGATGACCGGACAGCTACAGGGTTCGTGCAAGATGGTAAGACTGACGAGGCAAGTGTCTGAGGGGAATCGATTTTATGACCGCCGTCCGAAATTTGATTGTATTTTTCGCAATTCATACATGAATATTTGAATCCTGTTCAGCCAATGTACAACTTTGAAGGAGTGGCTGTGCGGATAGCGCAAGTACTCGCCAACGGTCTGATACAGCAAAGGGGCTGAACTGACACATTTCTGTTCTGCGAGCTCGACACAACATATATATCAAATACCCTTGCCCATTAAACAACGTCTAGTCAAAAAGAAGTAGCGGATGGGCCGGCAGCTGGGATATTACCCCTTCAAATCATCGGAAGAGTCAAATAAGGCAAATCCTTCTGATCTTAACGAGTACAAACAACCGACCTCTTTTCGAAAGGGATCTGTCATTACCGAACTGACCGAGTACTTGCAAGTACTTCCTGTTCAGCCCAAGTTTTCATGGCAAACACAACAGTCAAAGGTGCATTGGCTATTCACGGCCAGAACCCACAGGTTCATATTTACTTCATTCTCTGTGTTTCGCTCTGTTTTATCTATTCAGTTCCTAGTCGAAACTGTAATTCGGAACCGGATATGGGAATCGACGTATTGGAAGGAGCAATGTTTCGCGTTAACAGGTGTGTCGACCACTGTAATATGCGGAGCGTTTTTTATTCATTGATGACGTGCTCAGCTGAGTCGCTCATCGACAAGGCTATCGAGCTCCGCTGCATTGGGGGGGTCTATGGCAATCAGCGTCCTACCGAGTTCCTTTGCTTGCTTCTGAAGCTCTTACAACTTCAACCCGAGAAGGAAATTTTGATTGAGTATCTTCAAGCTGAAGAATTTAAGTAAGTGAGCCTGTCCTTGTCACTCGCCCTGAGTGGCATATCCTGATCTGCTCATCAGATACATGAGAGCACTCGCAGCGATGTATATCCGGATGACGTTTAGTGCAGTAGAGGTATACGAAGTCCTTGAACCACTCCTGAAGGACTACAGAAAGCTGAGGTATCGAGACATGTGTATGGTTTCGGGATACTTCCAAAAACATCGCTGACACTCTTACAGCTGGATACTCGCTAACCTACTTCGACGAGTTTATTTATAACTTACTTACTGAGGAAAGAGTCTGCGACACCATTCTACCTCGAATAGCTAAGCGGCAGACTCTGGAGGAGAACAGTGAAATCGGGCCGCGCAAGAGTCGATTACTGGATGCGATGGAAGGCAAGAGCGAGGATGGTGCTAGTCACAGAACTCGCAGCAAAAGTCGAAGCCTCTCCAGGTCAAGGAGCCCAAGTGTGGAAAAAGATCGTTCACCTTCTGTGAATGGGCGATACGTTTCCAGAAGTCCCACACGCTCACGTTCACCGTCACAATCGTCATACCGCTCACGTACTCGCAGTGTCTCGCCTGACAGAATGGAAGCAGAACCTACGACAGATGTGTAGTATATCGATGAGATTCTTTACTCCGTTGGCTGAATAGTAGGCTTTTTCGAAAGGCTCTGAGTCTTGAACGTGAGAAGTTGCTTTGACAATTGTTTCCAGCGTTCTGACACAAGGGGCATTCTCTCCACTGCCTCCGGGGAGAGGTAACCTCGGTGTCGCCATTGGGTATACCAAACTGGAGAAGACGTCAGATGCCAAATCACCAAAGAGCTCAAGGAACGCACTGATATCGTTGCGACGGGTTGGTGCAGCAGAAACACGATCTGTGCGACTCTTGATACAGTCGCGGAGTGCAAGAGAGTTATAGTACTGGCAGAATACGGTACCACCACTGGCTTCTATGGCTTTAATGGCACTCTTTGACGCACGAGAAGGGGTGATGTGCACAGCCGCCTTCAAAAATTCCGCACCCTGCAAAATAAACGTCAATATGCATGAAAGACGGCTCGAGTGATAAAGACACAGACGTTTCCCAATAGTTTAATGCCATCGTGGACGTTGTGCACACAACCGCTCAATAATAGCTCCTTTGCTGTGATGGGTTTTTCTGACGTTGAATGCAAGCGGCCTTGATCTATCCAATGTTGAAGACGGTCTAGATTAACTGCGGCATAAGTTTTGCGGTTCCTGCACGGGTTCAGCAGGAGACATTAATAGCCTGGCAATGGGAGCGTAACAACACATACGGGTTGACAAAGCCCCTCTTGGGGAACTTTTTGAGTAGTGTCGTCTGACCACCCTCAAACCCAGCCTTGGGCTTCCCATTACCGGAGCGGGCTTTCTGGCCTTTGTGGCCACGTCCAGACGTGCCACCATATCCCGAGCCTTGGCCACGCCCGACGCGTTTTTGCTAACCAAATGTCAACTTACATTGCGAACGTATACCCCAGAAAAGCGTACGTTGTGCAATGAGCCAGAGGCTGGCCTCAGGTTTGAAAGCGACACCCGAGATACTCCCGAACGAATGATAGAGGACATGGCTAATGGCAGGAACAACCGCAAGGGAACAACAAGCCTGGCGTGGACTCATTTCTTTTACATAATATTTTAAATATTTTACAGGACAAAACATTATTGTTAAAAATGTGTGTCACCTGGGCATCCATAGCAGCTGTCGATGCTACTCTGCATGCGCGTGGGGGGGGATTTCTTAGTTCAGGGCGTAAAAACTTCCAGACTGACGGCAAAGTAGACCATGGGCGTTGGTAATTTGTTGCGGATTTCTCATGACCATTCAAGGACTAAAGCCAAAGTTTTACCAGTGTTTCATCAATTCGAGGCATAGCAGGGACGTCTGCATTGTAACTCGTTTCAAGTGAGGCGCTGGCGGCTGAAGTGTAACGTCTATTTATCCCTTCTAGGATCGCTCATAGTTCCAGCGACCTCCAGTATGACCTCTTTGAAGCCTTTGATCGCCATTTGCGGGACAACTGGAGTCGGAAAGTCCAAGCTGAGTGTAGAGCTCACACTCAAGCTCGGCCAGGAAATCTATCAGGGTTGCTCCGGCGAACATCGATGGCGAGGTGCACGTATCATCAACGCCGACTCCATGCAGATCTACACTGGCATGGACATAATCACCAATAAGATCCCTCAAGCGGAACGTATGGGTGTAGAACATCTCCTGATGGACTTCAAGCAGCCAGGCGAGCAGTACGTCGTCGGGCAATGGGTACAAGATGCCATCCAAGTGGTGAGTGCCAATGTTTGGAAATGTGCCACCTGGTTCTCTGAAGTGCTGCGTGACAGATTGAAGAAACACATAGCATGAACCAAATCCCTATTGTCGTTGGTGGAACGTCCTATTGGATTCAACATCTCCTGTTCCCTAATCGACTAGCCATTAAAGACTTGAACTCTTCATCACCGGCAGTCACCAGCTCAGATTTTCCGATGTCCGTTTCTTTGCAGGATTCCGTTTCGCAGTTGACGCCAAATCTTTTCAACTTGTGGATGGGACTTCCAGAATCCCCACCAAACGCTAGCACCCATCCGGAGGATGCACTCTCTTTGCATGAGTTGTTGCAGGCTTTGGACCCCCCAGTAGCATCTCGATGGCACTGGAGAGATTCCCGCAAGGTCCTGCGCAGTCTGCAGATTATGAAAGAGACAAGGAGAACGCCAAGCGAGATTATAAGTGAGCAATCGGAGAGTGCACTAATCCCTCGGTGGGTACACCCTTATTGTTTGTTGCCTGGACGTGTGAAATAACTCTTGCGCAAAGATACCGAACTCTTTGTTTCTGGCTCTACGCGCAACCTTCGGTGCTGAACTCTCGCCTCGATGAGAGAGTTGACGACATGGTCAAAGTTTGTGGACTGTGTCCACTTCCCTTTTCTTCCGACTGACTTTCCTTTATAAAGCAAGGTCTTCTTGACGAAATAAGGTCTTTGCAACAGACTGTTTCTTCGTCGCAGGCTGCAACCAATAGGTCTTCAGTTAACGTGAAGGGCGGGTCGGATTCTCCCGCAACAGAGCCTGATTATACGGTTGGCATTTATCAATGTATAGGTATGCTGAACCTTCCCATGAGAATATGCGTTATATCTGCCGATAGGGTTCAAGGAATTTCACGAGTTCCTCTCGTTGTCCAATGACCCTGGCTCTCAGGGAGCCTTCGACAAGGCGGTGGAAAACATGAAACAGTCAACTCGTAAATATGCTAAACGTCAGGTCACATGGCTAAGGAACAAATTACTTCCCGCGATACACAGTGCCAACGCGCACTTTGAGAACAAGATTTCAATGGCCTCTATGTACATTCTTGATGCTACAGGTAGGCGCCTGCCTAGTAACCTGTCAATTGTGGATCACGGTACTTCGTCTTGCTAGTTTTGGGGGACCAATGGACCTCGAACGTGCTATCGCCTGCTGAATCAATCACGAAATGTAAGTTGAGCAGGTACATACGATTGCAACCGACAATTTGTTTTAGCTTTTTTACGAGAAGAAGAGCTCCCACCACCTGCTTCATTATCCTCGACAGCGAGAGCAATGTTTGCTAATCAGAATAAATCAGTCAAGTACGTTCATTGGTTCGCATAAGTGACGTTGAGTCTCACGTGGCGTTGCTAGCCCCTCCGACATCCTACGAGCGCGACGGAAAGTCGTATGCCAAGTGTGTACAACAAATCCCCGGCGACCGGTAATGATTGAAGAACAAGATTGGGATGCGCATCGAGGGAATCGATTACACAGGCGGCTCATCGCGAAGTCTAAGAAGGGATCTGAAGGAACGCCTTCGCGGGCCCAGGACTGTGTTGCTCCCGCAGGATCTTCTGGTGCTGAGGGCAGTAATTCTGGTAAATCGCTGCATATCCCTTCGTGATGTTGCCTAGGTGAGTCTCTTATCACAGTGTGACTGCGTCCTGTGGAGTATACACGTTTCATGTTTCCTCTATTCATCTGGCAAATAAAGGGCACAGGGTTTCTCACTGCGTTTTTTCCGTTAAACAGGGGTAAATTCATGTCCTTCCATGTACAATAGGTGAGCCGCCCTCGCGAACTCTGAGCTGCGAGTCGTGACGAAACAAATGATCTCCTGATTGATGTCTGATTGCAGAGGTCGTATCACATCGACGTTAAACTCGACTTTATAGCTGGTTGGGTGTCTTCAGATGGTCACGAGCGCGGGGAATGGGTCGGGCAGTGGTAGCTAGGACAACTATGTAGCAGAGATGTGTTGTACGGCGCTCGCGAAAAATTGTTGTCGGTCCCAGGGCGTCGCCGCGCAACCTCGCTTGCGACATTAGAGCATCCAGTGTGTCTGGGTGAGCATTGCGAGTATCGGTCGTGATTTCGCCGCTCACGACCCTCGTCGCGCCTTGGGACGTGGCTTTCCGTTCTACGTCGGACAGACATTGGATCGTCCCCCGCTTGGTCGTTTTCTCGTTTTCGAACCATGACCTCGATGGCGGAGGTTTCGGCTTACTTGTTGCAAGGAGTTCCTGTCCTGCAACCGCCCCACCTCGAGGGCCTCTCGGATACCACCCTTTCCACTGAAATTTTGCCAGGTCCACCTTCCCTGCTGTCCGTTCAGCAGGCTGCACAGAAGCGCGACCCAAAGAAACCATCCGCTTTCGTGTCCTATCTCCCTACATCGGATCCAGGCTCCACCTACTCGGGGCTCACTGGCATGACGGGTGCTCTCAGTGCCTTGGAGGTCGATGGCCCCCGTCGAAAACGGGCCAGGGTCGACAAAGGGTACGTTTACCTCTCCTTTTCACACCGCTGGGGCTTTCTCTGACTGCTTCCCCGTCACGACTCGACCCAAACCCTTGTCGATGTACTACCCGTGCGCTTTGTCATTTTGTCGGTTGTCCATCACTACTCATCCAGGATTGCGAACGGGCGTGCTCAAAGGGCCAGTGCTAGAAACTTGAACAATCACAGCCTCTCTGTACCCATTCCCGCGCTTGATTCAGTTCCACCAGACGTACCGCCATCTCGCCAGCCCAGCGTGCCACCTCTCCTAGATTCCGACCCTTTCCCGGTACAACCCGAATCAGATGACCCTTCAATGACCATGTCTCGTGCGAACTCGCTACCTGGATGTGAAGATTCTGTCATGCCAACCACTACTGAGAGAGCAAGGTCATTGAGAAAAGATAAGGGAAAGGGAAAGGAAGTAGACCGAGGGTTTAGAGTGAAGGAGGAACCTATCGGAATCTCTCTTTCTCCTGAGCCTTCATTGGGTCTGGTGCGTACTCTTCAAGATATCGCTAGTGTTCTTCCCTCACATTTCTACATTCATGTGCTTAGCTGAACGAGGATCATTGTTCGTCATGCCGATCCTTAGGCGCACTCGTGTACTGTGATAGCTGTCCTCGAGCATTCCATCTCTGGTGCTTGGATCCTCCTATGGAAGCAGTTGACCTCTCAGAAGGCGAAAAATGGTTTTGTCCGAGCTGTGTCATTCGCAGAGTATGCTATTTAGTAACATGTCCCTTGTGTGCGTGACGCTAATTC
Source organism: Hortiboletus campestris (assembly GCA_038090935.1). NCBI lineage: Eukaryota > Fungi > Basidiomycota > Agaricomycetes > Boletales > Boletaceae > Hortiboletus > Hortiboletus campestris. Next base: position 39,582 of record JBBPNN010000173.1, read on the forward strand.
GCCTCATAGAACCCGCCACCTAAACCTGCGCCATCTTTCATGTCTCCTCTCATTCATCTTGCTCAAACGAGCATCCCCAAAGAATTTCAACTCCCGGACGATATTAGGGGTTTTTTCAAGGATGGTTCGTGGACTCCTCCTCCAACCAACATCTCATTTTATTGTCTTTCAGTTGCCACCGGTACCAAGGGAACTTATGTGGATAGCTCAGAACTGAAGCAGCCCCGCCTTAAGTAAGTAAGCTATCTCTCTTCTATTCCTACCGACCCATGTCTTGCAGTCGTCATGGGCAACTTGAGGACCGCGATCCATATCGATTGAAGGACCGAAATGGTGCTGTTTTATGCTTCAGATGTGGCACATCAGCACTACCTGGCGGTCTTGCTGGATGCGCATCCTCAAAGAAGCGTCCGCGTAGGTCGACGTCCGTCGCACATAGTTTAACACCGGAAAGTGGAAAAGCGATCCTTTCTTGCGATTATTGCAACCTTCACTTTCATCTTGATTGCCTTGACCCTCCTCTCACGTCTATGCCTTCCTTCGGAAAGAAATGGATGTGTCCAAACCATGCTGATCAAGTTCTTGTGAGTTCTTAATATGACCTTTGTTGGGTTCACTCAACACACGGGCATCCTTCTTGATCCACGTAGCAACGGAAGCGACGTATTCCAAAGCAAAACGTTACGCCCATCGATATCACTAAACCCAATCAGTGGAACAACGGGAACATCGAGATCATTCACCCACAGTCCGCGGCGATGACAGAAAAGCTTGTCCTTGATGAGGTGCTAATTAACGGGAGACGATACAGGGTTCCCGAACGCGTCATCATGCTCGACTTTTGGAGCAAGATAAGCAAGGAGCAACATCCAGAGCCTAAGTAAGCTTTGTTTTTGCGTCCTAGACCGGAAAGATTGACCCATGTCTCTACAACAGAGAAAAGGATATCATGTCTGTGACATCGTCCCCATTGACTTCTTTGAGTTCTCTTGATGAGACCGACGATGATCCCCAGTTCCAATCGTCGTCGTCTGAAGAGCCTCTTATTTCGTTCGACGAGTTACGCACCGCACAGGTAAGTTGTTACGTCAATGGACAACGAATTGTAAACCTATATAGCCTCAAAGCTCTTATGCGACCTCCGCAACTTGTTTTCACCGAAACGTAAATCCCAAGCAGGACTACCTATCCAACCCGTGGCTACTACTTCAAACAATGCAGAAGGTCAGAAGGTGACGGAGAGGGTCATGGTTGATTTTGGTGCCCAAACGGAAACCGAGACTCAATCATCTCTCTGTGT